>RJWM01015117.1:0-48687 GCA_004363535.1 Dasyprocta punctata
TGGCAATCTGGACCATTAGTGTTAAGCAGTTTGGAGCAAAGATAACTATGATAAATTCTGAACATAAATCTCTATGTCTTTGTATATTTATATCTCAAATATTCTGTGTGCTGGTGAGGATGACACACTGGATCATACCTTTTGATCCAGATTTTGCCTTTTTTAGACTTTGTCTTGGTTGTTTTGGGCGACTTTATGGTTCTGTTAACACTTTGACAGAAATAGATACTGTTCACTAAGATAAAATATGCTAAAGGGAGATGAAAAATGAAGTAAACTTTTGTCAATGATAGCAGGCTACTGAAGTACCCTTTCAAAATGTCACATGAATACTTTGTCTAAGCAAAGTCCACTTTGAAGAACTCTGTTCACCCTTTGGCTCTATCCTTGGGCCCTTGGTGCAGTGGCCTCTGCTATTCTAAAGGCACTTTCTATAGGGATGATTGTACTGTTTAAAATGTTTGCTTTCTAAGACTGTTTACTGTGTAACAAACACAGTGGGGGAATATTTTATGAGAAATGGCTAAATTGAAATGGAGATTTACTTGATGTCTTAATTGAAACAAAGATGATAGCTGAATTGAAGCAATGTGTGTTAATATAATTGATATATAGAAAACATTCTTTTCTAGGAAAAAAAGAGCCTTGATTATTTTATTACTGAAAGAAAACTGCTAAATGAAAAATCGGAAATGAACATTTATTCTTTGAATAGTAGCTCAGGCTTCCTTCCAGTAGTGTCTTCTGAGATTTTCAGAAGCTGGAAAGAACCAGGTTAATGTATTCTGTAAGCACACTTTTGCCATTTTCTGACTCAAACTCCATTCACAGGTGTTTCTCCCTATTATTTTGATTCAATAAAAGTCCCAAAAGGGCAGGAAAAAAGCTTACTAGAGAAGAGAAAGTCACTGAAGACTCATAATTTGAACCTCCCTGTGGCTGAAGTCTTGTGCCTAATTCTGAGTTGACATCTGTATTAATCAGTTTCCCATCACTATGGCAAAATATCCAAGGCTGGGAATTTTATGAAGAAAAGAAGCTTATTTGGTTCATGATTCTTGAGATTTGGGGTTCTTGAGATCCCCTTGACCAGATCACATGGTGGATGGTATCATGGTGGAAGTGTGTATGAGAGGGAAGAATCTCATGGTATGACAGGAAACTCAAGTCAAGAGAAAGCACTAGGCTTGTTCTTTATTGGCAGCCTTCTAAGGAGGACTAACCAGAGTTACAGGAGAACCATTTTATCCCTTCTGAGAGCGGTGCCCCAAATGGGCTTTCCCTCTACCTCATAAAGATCCCACAACATTGTAAACCTTTGGGGTCCCAACCAAGGCAATGCCCCACTATTATTTATTATGCAAGCAGATTTTGTTTTGTGTTTTATTTGATGTTTCTTTTTTCTTTCTTTTTTAAAAAAAATAAATGTAAATCCTTATATACATTCTTTTAGGTTTTTTTCTCTAATGAAATTTTCTGGTAAAATTCTTCAAGTATAATTCCTATCCTTATGCATTCTTTAAAGGATTCCCCCATTCTCTCTGTCTGTCTGTCTGTCTGTCTATCTCTCTCTCTCTGTCTCTGTCTCTGTCTCTGTCTCTCTGTCTCTCTCTCTCTCTCTCACACACACACACACACACACATTTCCACTCACAATATCATGATTGTCTCATGGAGTTTCATAAGTAAAGGTAGTATATCATAGTGGTCAAAACTGTGTCCCAGAAAAAAAAAAAAGATTGCTGGCATTTAAATCCTGTCTTTGCCATCCAATGGCTATTACCTACTGGAGAAATTAACACATGTGTGCCTCCATTTCATCATATGTAAGAAAAATAAATAAATATATTTCTTTCCTTATAGAAATATTTCATTAGCTAACCCTTATAAGATGCTAGGAATGCCTAGTATGTAGTAAGAATTCATTACATGTTAGCCATTAGTTTTTATTATTTTCACATAAAATGCTTCCTAGAATAGTATCATTCATTTTTCTGGGTCACTTTTATTTTTTGTTCTGATTTCCTGAGCAACCATGGAGTCAGGTATTTGTTGGAAGTTGGTGCCAGGCATTTATTTCTGATTCCTCCTATGGTGCTTTGTGTATATACTTGATTTTGTTCTCGGTCTCAATTTCTTCTCCTGCAAATGAGCATGTTGAAACCATTTTAATAAAAAAAAAATTTGCTGCCATAAATGTTGCACTGTGTTTTGAATATAGAGTAAATACATGTTTCTTATAGGTAAAAAAATGGAATGTGCTGGATAGTGAAACCATTTTTGTTAAAGATAGTAAAAAGAATGAGAGTGCAATAAAATACTCTTAACTTCAGCTATACAAAGGAAAATAGTGTAAAAATAACAGCATGGTATTGACATCAAACATTGGCACTGGGCGTCAAGCTAAACTGTCTCACTAATGGTGCAACTTCATCCAAATTACTTTCTTAGGGCTGGGGTTGCAGCTCAATGGAAGAGTGCTTGCCTAGCATACACATCATTCCCATTTTGTTCCTCCCCCAGCACCTCCCTAGGTTTCAGTTGTTTCTATTGTCACTATCATAGCAGCTGTTGGCAGCACTGAGGGGCGGTCAGGACCATAGTGTTCTGTTCCTCTTCTACTACCACTTGGTTATTTTGCTTCAGGTAACCTGCTTGCCCTCGCTATCTTATGATTTTCTCATAACAGAAGGGGGTTGGAATAGACCTTCTTAATTCATGTGCATGCCAGCTTCTAGGGATGCCACAAATGAATACAATCTTTGGGGCATCTGGGCAAGAACATGCATAGGAGGACCTCTTGCATTGTTCTTTTGTCTGAGCAACCTCATCCATGGACCCAGTGCTCCATTTAAAGAGAATTTTCAATGTACAGCGTAATGTGGAAAGGAATGGCAGATACTATTCAAATGTTTCTTCCATTCTAACAGCCCAGGTTCTCTTAGTCATATGTGACACTGGGCAAATTACTTAGCTTTCTGAGCTTCAACTTCATTTATGGAAGATACACTCAAAACTATAGGTTTGAATGAAATACATGTTTTCCCAAGTCTGATGTCAAGCTTGAGGAACATGCAAAATTCTGACTCTTGCTTTGTTTGGTGATCTTTAAGAAAACGAGTGCACAGATGTGGCAAAAATTACTGTCAGCCCCAGTGTAGAGGATCAGAGATATTGATCGTTAACATTTGGGTGTTAGACATAGCAGAGTCTGATTAAGAGATATTTTCATTCACTGAACATTGGAGTGTGGGAAGCACAGTCACTGGAAGTTGTCCATGTCTGATGAAGATAATATGAGAGGACAAAAAGCAAGAATATATCAGCAGTACTTCAATTTGTATCAATAAAATGCGCAAAATGATGCATATGCTACATGTTTATAAATCAAATCTAATTTTCTCATCGATATGTGTACACATTTAGAATGCTTTATTTTATATCAGATCAATCAGTAATTGGTTATTGCTCACATACATTCTCATCCTGTAACTATTTTTAATCAAATTTTCAATAATATGCAGACAACTAGATGTTCAGGAGAGCTGTAACGTAAGTGACAGAAGTGATGTGAACAATCTTTCCTTTGATTGCTAACCAAAAATATATTGATCATCTATCTCTGTTCTAATGTGAGAACATTTAGTACTGTTCTATGGCTGGAGATAGAATAGAATAAAACACAAAAATCCCTGCCCTTGTAGAGTATATATTTTAATGGGAAAGAAAAAGAATAAAAACAGATTATGTTAGGTAGAGATAAGTAAACAGAGCTGAGCATGGGGGCTGAGGATGGAGGATGCTTTTTTGGATAGGATATTCGGGGACTGCTTCTCAGAGGAAGTACTACTTGGCATTCCCAAATGAAGTAACTGAACAAGCTATTGTCTACTAACTTTATTATATTTAATTAAAGGTAGACCTACCTTGACAGTAAAGTGGTTTTCCTTTCAGGGGAAGGCTTTGGCCACTCTATAAGAAATCATGGCAGATAGAAGAATGCCTCCCCCAAACCCAGAACAAGAATACAACAGGAATTACTAGTTAATGATGTTTGGATATAACCTATTCAAGGCAGTGGGCTTGGATTTAATGAACCTTAGGATTCTTTTTTATTTTTATTTCTACTTCTGTGTTTAGTACTCTGCTTTTATGATTCATCAATGCAACTATCAACTAGTCAAAGAGGGGGTACTGGTTCCCATCCAGTCAATTAGAAATGGAATCAGGCAACAATTCCTTATTCTGCAGTGGGATTTGGGATAGAAAATGCCTTTGACAAATGCTCTGTACTTTAATTAAAGTTTAGCATTTCCTACACAAAAGGAATAACTGATAATATATTATTATGAACTTGCCTGCTTAGATAAACAGAGTTCCACTGCGAGAATTTTGAATGACTTTGTTGGAACCAAGAATTATTAGTCACCATTTTGCTTTGTTTCCCTCGTGATGTTTGTCACATGCTCCTCCTCTCCATCTCAGCCTCTTGAGTTATATGGGGGAGAGGGATTCTAGAACCTCAAATTGGGTATCGATTTGCATTTATTTATTTTTAATTGTTATTTTTTTTTCCTGCAGTCTCAACATTTGCAGTACATGGCTTTGGTGGGAGGTTAGACCAAGGGTAATCTCTGTCTCTACAAGAAGGGTCAGGGTGGGTCAAGGACTCTGCTGTGAAGGCTGTGCCCTTTGTTGTTCCTAAGGCGGTGGTGCTGGTCCTTATCAGTATAATTTGGGAGACAATGGAAAACAGCTTTCCTATGAGAGTGGTTATGATCTTTTAAACTTCATTCCAA
This sequence comes from Dasyprocta punctata, assembly GCA_004363535.1. NCBI lineage: Eukaryota > Metazoa > Chordata > Mammalia > Rodentia > Dasyproctidae > Dasyprocta > Dasyprocta punctata. Next base: position 4,800 of record RJWM01015117.1, read on the forward strand.
GACTAAGATTCTTCTGGAAAATCTTTTCCCTTTAACATGCAAACATTTCATCAAGTAGTAGAACTTGAAGATTACAATCCTGGATGGGACTAGAAAGGAAGGTTGCCATTTGCTGAAACAGGAATTCTCAACATAATGGGCCCTTTTTGTTCTTCCAGATGTACATGAGACACTGGCAGTGAAGCTAAAAAACGCGAAGGTCAATAAAACAGTTAGGATCTTAATTTGATAAAGGCAGTCACAACAAATGAGCTTTTCAACATTCACATGTGCCTAAGCAAACACACATAGACGCAACACACTCATACTAGTTAGCTTCACTTAAGATTATCCTTAAAGCAATAAACTTTAATTTGATTGAATGTTGACCTTAAATATATGTCTCTTTAAAAGTCTGGATGATGAAATGGGAAAGACACATACAGCACCTCTGAGGCCACCAAAACCCATGGTGTTCCAAGGAAAAATACGCATGAGATTGAGTTTCAAGCTGAATTAGCAACTTCCTTTATGGAACTCTATTTTTCTTGAAAGCATAATATACTGATGATCTATGGTTACCAAGGCTGGAGTATGTGGCAGGCATTTTCTAAAAAACAAACAAACAAACAAACAAACAACAACAACAACAAAAAAATTGAAGTAAGCCGGCTTCTTTAAGGAAAACTGAGGATTTGTTACCAATGATAAAATCTAAACTTTCAAACAAAAACAAGAATTTTAAAAAATTGTATTTGTCATCATGAGCTTGACAGCTTCCTAATATTTATAGATTTTTCTGATGAGATTAGTGGTGATATTAATTAATTTGATGTTTGATATTATATAATGAAAAGTGTCAAAATTTAGAAGATTTGTATAACTCAGTGATCTAATATTTTCAATATGACCAGTGCATGCTGTTACAAAATCATGCAGGGCAAAAGATCATTCAATCTGCAATATGGAACACTGGATTCTAATGTAATAGTTTGTGGATATGGCTTCAGATACTACACTGTAACTGACCTTTAAGAAACTATCATTTGTTTAGAGTTGCCTTAAAAGCAAAAATCCACAATTGTGACAACAGATTGCAATAGAAGCAAATCTGAAAAGTCAGTTCTCTTCTGCTAAGCCAGACTTGAAGAAATTTATTTTAAAAAACGCAAAGCAATATCACTCTTTCTTGCTAAATTTGTTTCAGAACATATCATTGTCGTCATAAAAATATTTATGTTCTACGTAATGTATTTAATACCATTATGTTCAAATGAAACAATCATGAATTTATTTATCAGTTTCTGAAATGGCAAATATCAATAGATATAAGCCACAAAAACAAATACAGGCTATGTGATCATTTGTGAGAGTGTAAAGGAATCTGAGACATGCTAGAGACTTGATGGTCTAGAACTGTTTCCTTGATTCTACCAATCAGTAACTACAGCCATGTTGGATGATGTGACATATCTGTTGTGTGACAGTTGTGGCTGTATTGTCTCTCTACAAACCCCCTTCCAATATTTTTTTCCACTGCTCTATACTACTAGACATCACTGCTTTTTTTCACAAAGAAGCTGATCAGTTGAACTCCAGTAAAACGTTGTGTAGTAAGGCTCTGATGGAGGTCAAATGAGCTGGGCTTCTTCATAGACAAAGGAATAACAGGCCAGGTGAGGGATCAAGGGTCTCTTCTAGGTTCTGCTTCATCTACAGTAGGAACCAGCGGAGACAAGGTCAGCCAGTCGAAGAAGGACACATCTCCTTCAGATTTTATGCCTCTTGCTCTGGATACACTGAGGTTTTCCTTAGCCCTTGGCTTTTCTTCCAGGGAGTTTGCCCGCTGGAAGGTGAACAGCTTGGCTCTAGAAAGAAAGGACTTCTTCAGCTTGCCTTTGCCTCTTGCCCCAGAGTTTGTTCGGAATATCCGCCTCCTTGGAAGGAGGCCCAACCTGCAACAGGTTACCGAAAACCTGATCAAAAAGTACGGCACTCATTTCTTACTTTCTGCCACCCTTGGAGGTAAGTGGTTGCCAGATTCTTTGAAATATCTTTATGATCTATTGAACAGAGCTCCAGCTGTCTTCCTGGGTATTTTTTTCCTTCCTAGCCTATTGTTTCCTGGTTAACATTTCCCTTCTGGTGTGTGGGAGAGCAGTGTTTTCTTTAGGCATCCAAATTCACCCCAGGACATTTCTATTTTCTTATAAACTTCTTCCTGAAAAGGGGTTTGGGCTAAGAAGGAGGAAACTGGGGACAGACAGGCTCCTACTAAGCACACACCAGCAGGGGGCGCTCCCAGTTTTCTTTTAACTGAGCTATTTAACCTCAAGGCCTCTCCACTTACTGTTTGCAATGGCTACAAATGTCAGACCCAGAGGCAAAGAAATAGATGTCCTTTGAGTCCCTGACTCCTGCTTCCTAATCAACCAAACTAATTCCACCTCTTCTGGGTTGGTGAATCACCCACTGGTAGGGCGAGGGTAGGGATGGGGCAGTGCCGCTGTGGCTGGGACCCCGGGCAGAGTTGAAAACGCTGAAGAAACACACAGTTCTCTGCACCCTGGGAAGAAGAAAGCAGGATTTATTCTAACATTTAGCTCACTAGCTAATGGACTAAAAGAAGCTGTCTCAGGGCTTAGGCCAGCTGCGGGTGTGTGGTAGGTGTGGAGTGTTTGATGGGGAGGAGGGAGCCAGAGCTTCAAGGCTTTTTTTGCCCTTTCTAAGCGAGCAGAAATAGCGTTGGCAATGTCTCATAAACAACTTGAGAGAGATTTTTGTCCCCCCATGGTGGTAGATTGCCTGGGACAGAGATCAATAAAGAATGTTAGACAGATAAGCTGGGGGTGAGGGCAGGGAGCTCTGGGAGACCAAAGGAACTAAGGAAAAGGAGGGCCTCTCAGGAGAGAAGCCTGCGGCCCTGGGGCAGAAGCCAGGGAGAAGGCTGGAAAGCTAGCAAGGGAGGGAAAGAGGGCCACAGCAGGGACAGCACTTCCTCTTTACTCTGTCAGTCCGGGGCGAGGGTTTCTGGTTCTCACTGGTAGGGCATTCAGGAGCTGAACCTGAACCTATAAACCTATGTTTTTGCTATAGGAGAAGAATCTCTGACCATTTTTGTGGACAAGCGGAAACTGAGCAGAAAGACAGAATCAACAGGAGGTGGCCCTGCAGTTGGGGGCAGTGGGAACAGCTCTGCTGTGTCCCTGGAGACCCTGCACCAGCTGGCAGCCTCCTATTTCATCGACAGAGAGAGCACATTGCGGCGGCTGCATCACATCCAGATTGCCACGGGGGCCATCAAGGTACAGCCCCAGAGGTCCTGGGGGGCCAGAGCCTAAGCCACCGCAGGTCAGCCAGACATGATGGACGGCCATTAGGGCTGTGGCAGGCACGCACAGAGCATCCACTCCGAGGCAGACCTCGCGAAGGGGCTGCTGCACTGCTGTGGAGGATGGATGAGGTCACTGTCCCCGCAGGGTTATGTTCTGGTGGGGGGCGAGATAATAGGAAAGACACAAACTGGTTTCAGGTAGTGATATAAAGGAAAGACCAAGTTACAAGGAACGTATTTCCTGGAATGTAAGAAGGAGCAGCTTATAGTAGCTAGACTGGTCAGGAAGGGCACACGGGGATTTAGCCTTTGAGGCTGACGTGTGAGTGATAAGAACTGAGGGAAGAGTGTCTGGGAGGAGGAAAGAGTAAATGTGAAGGCCCCGAGGCAGGAACCAGCTTGGGTGCCTTGTCAGAGCACAAGGAAGACTGGGAGTGCGGGCCAAAGAGGTAAACAAAGAAGATACCAGTGCAAGATGAGGTTCAGGAATTGGCTAGAGCCAGATCACATGGCTATGATAAGGAATTTTAATGTAAATAAAAGTGGAGTAGACAAGCATGGCAGAGGTTTAGTAAGGGAGTAACATGATCTCATGCGTATTTCTAAAAGAGCAGTAGTCATTGTGACTTCATTAACCTATTATAATCTCCACATGAAGAAAATGTTGCACCCGGTAATCAGATTGAAGCGCTTGAGCAATGGAGACCCAGCATTGACAGGAAGGTGACTGGTAACCCACAGAGCAGGGGTTTCAGTGGCAGGAGGTGACAATGAGCTGAGTGGGGAGGACCCAAGAGAGGAAGCAAAGTGAGGAAGCAGATACGAATGGATGTGCTTTTTCTGTAAAAGCAAGCAGAAAAATGGATGATAACTGGAGAGTGGTATGTGGTTGAGGAAGAATGTGCTTTTGGTTTTACAAAGGGGGCTATTCCAGCTTATGGGTGCGTTGACTGAAATAATTCAGTTGAAAGGGAGAAAACGATTATACAGGCATGATAGGAGATACTTACAAGTGCAAAATCCTTGGGTGAGAGGAGTTAATATTCCATGCATGATGAGGACTGGTCACTTATAGAAGCATGAACTTCTCATCCTTCAGTGGAAGGCAACACAGTGATCACCAAGACAGATTCCAACGGTTGGATAGATATCATAGTGGGAAGGTACCATTGGGCTTTTTTTATGACTGTTTTAATTTCCTTGGTGCAACAACAAGCAACATTTTTGACTAAAATGAAGGAAAAAGGACTGTTGAGAAGAGAATTATGACATGATCTTCTCAGAGAGAAGGGGTTAAAAGTATCAATTAACTAAGTAAATTAGTGAATTTCTGGGTGACACTAAGAGCCCGTGTGAGATGTGTGGTAATAATTATAACATGAGATCAGCCAGAATTATCGTGAGTTACATCAGCTACTGTCAGCAGCTCATATACAGGCAGGCAAGGAATAGGTAGAGAATTGTATTAACTAGAATGTGCGTGTATACAAGATGAGAACAAAGAGGCAAGGGGATTGAAAGTATACCGAGGAGGGATTATACTGCTGGAATAGAGAACCCAGGCTAAATGGGAAAAGAGATCAATGTGGGTTGACAGAAAGCAAAGTTAGCTCCAAAGAATGCAAGTCTAAGTAGGTTTGGTGATTTGTGAGGGGGAAGAGATGAGAGGAGATATGAGCATGTGATACTTAATGCTGAGGTTATAGGGAGAACACAGTGGCTGGTAAAATCAGGCTGTGGGTGTAGTCTTCAGTCTAGTTTGTTCAGATGGGTTAGAATGCAATGTGAGAAGCCAAGGTGAGGAAGGAGACGAGGTAAAGGGGCCAGGGGTCTGGAAGGCCAGAGTACTAAAGGTCATCTGTATGCATGCAGAGGTCCATAGGAATGAGACAGGCTTGGAGGTGTTAAGAATGATGGAAAATTCAGTACTGAAGACTTTCAGTGAGTGAAGAGAAGTTAAGAAAAATAAATTGCAGCAAGGATGATAGTGGGTGACAGTGCCTGATGGTTCTGGCTTCAAAGAAGCCAGAGCTGGTTAGACAGGAAGCATCACAGCATTCAGGAAATCACAGTGGAGGGACCACCTCACCTCCATGCCCAGGAATGTGGGAAAGAAGACAGTCACAACTAGAGGAGGCTATTGGGGAAAACATCTCCTCGAGAGCGGCTTGGGTAAAGCGTACTCTGGAGACATTGAAATTACTGGGATTTTGCAAGGACTGATCATGAGATCCAGGGAGCATAGGGGAAGTCAAATGAAGAGAAGGGATTGAATTAGCAGATGTACAGTGCCTGGAGGGAGCATTTGACAGATGAAGGTGACTTTCCACTTACAACACAAGGATGAAAGGTGCAGTCACGAGGTATGTTAGGGTGCCTATGATGAGGAAAAGGATTTAGTAGCATTAAGTGGTTTGACTATGAAGATAGAACTCTGCAGAAGCTCTTGTCCAATCTTAATTCCTGCAGTGGGTTGTGTACAGTTTGGAGAAAAATTGGGAAAATCCTACCAGGAAATGAAAAGTAGACATTAAATCAACAGCTCAAAGGTCATCTTAATATTCCTTCCTATCTTTTGATCTGGCCAGCTTTATACTATCTGTCACCCCTTCCTGACCACACTTTTCCCTTTCCCTAGCTTAGACTCATTGATCCCTTGGTAAATCACTCCATTGTGTGTATCTCCAGCTCACCTTTTGTCCCTTTTCATACCCACTGTTCTTCCCGTAACCCAAGACCTCATTAACTCTTCCTTGATTTTCTTAGTTACCCTTTTAAATAGTCTCTCTCATCTCCATTTTCAGCTCTTTCCCTGACTTGCTTCCCATGCTGTTATTTTCAGTGTGAATCATGAAATCATATCATCCCCTGCTTCAAATCCATCTATGGCTCTAGACTGTACATGACGCAGAGCAAACCTCTCCGCCTGAGCTGGGTGACAGTGTGATACAAAAGAAAGAACATAGGCTCTGGACCTCATTTTCTGAGTCCTTAAATTGTTGAATAATTAGAGTAATTTTGACATCTGACATTAAATAAAAGAAATGTATAGACAGCATGCACCATAACACTATTGCAGTTTGAAGGGGACTAATTCCTCTTATTAACAAAACTGTAAGATCATGGGAGATCTATTCCCATTGTCTTTCTGGTTTCAATTCCAAACCCCCTTTCACCTGCTTCCCCATCTTCATTCTCTCCCATGCACTCACCACCCTCTATTCCTGTAATCCAGCCATACCTAAATATACCAGTGTCTTGGTTACTTTTCTCTCACTGTTGAGATAAAATATCTAATGCCCAAAGTGAAGCAAGGAAAGGTTTATTTATCTTACAGTTTTGGAGGTTTCAGTCCATACTCATCTGGTTCCAAGGCAGGGTGGCATGGCTGAGGGGCAGCCATTCATGGCAGCCACAAACAACAAAAGCAAAAGGGCAAAAGAAAGAAAGTACTCCTCCTTTTCTCCCTTACATTGTATGTTGACTCCCTTCCCCTGGGTGGGTGCAGCATTCACATCGCCAATCCCAGTGCTAGGCAATGAACCAATCATAAATGCTAGATTCAGCTACCACCATGATTGCATGAGGCTTGGGGTGGGGGCCATATGAACACAAACCGTAACAACCAGTCTTCCTTCAAATATTCCATGTTATTGTGTCTCACTTCCCTGGCATATGCTAATCACTCTGCACACAATGCTTGTCCATTTGTCCCAATGCCTCTTCTTCACCCTTTTTAACTCAGCTCAGAAAGGCAACTCTTTTCTGAAGCTTTTCCTGACTCCCAAGGTATTTAACTGTCCTCTTCAGTGTTTCAAGCACATGGTATTTGTGTAGGATTTGTCATTTAAACTGTAATTGCTAGATAATATGATTTTTCCACATGCAAATATGAGGTCCTCATGGGAGATACTGGGTCTTGTTCAGTTTTAGTCTCCCGTAAATATACAGAAGCTTGCCACATGGTGGATAGATAAGCTATTCATTGATGAATGGATGAATGAATGAATGAATGAATGAATGAAGTTCTTAGATGTAATATTTTCTGCACAAGTTAGGCTTGTCTCCTGAGTGTGTGTGAATACAAATGAGCATGTTTAGTAGAAATAAACAGAAATGTACACAAGGTAGCTGGATATAAACATGGTTTATTAAGAGGATATTGGTGAAGACTCAAGACCAGGATACTTGTGCTTCTGTTTCTGTTGGACTACATGTCTCTACTTTCTCATCTCCATCTGCTCTATCTCCTACTTCTCTATTCCAAACTTTTCTGAACCTCAGTGGCTGCGGCTTACGTGTCCTGCCTTACTGTGGAGCTGACTCTGTCCCTGACTGAACATTATCTTTCCGTTTTATTGTCAACCAATGCCACCAATGCAGGACCACTCTTTTCTTTGTTGTCATATCATCAGTTCCTAGTACCTGGAGCATTCTTAATAACTACTTATTACATGTATTTTGTAAATATGTACTATCACCTTTTTCTTTCTCTCTCTTGGAATAACAGTTCTTGATTTTCTTGAGAAAACATCTAGTTCAGAGTCTCACCTTTGCTTAATACCAAGAGTGAGGCTCACCTGGTCTTTACCATGGGTTACAGGACTCATCCCGTAAGTAAAATCCATGCAGTGGAGTGGAAGGAAGGTGGGTACTCAAAATCAGCTCTATAATAATGCTTGGAGATACGTCCCAGAGCTAGAGCCACTGACCATCTGCTTAAAAGGGGCGAGGCACCACTGTCCTTGGAAGCCTCCTTTTGGGAGTTCTCTAAAGACATCCTGAATGTGAAACAAATATTCAACTTCCACTAGGCTGGCCAAGCTGGGATGTGCACTGTCTAAGTACACAATGGGTTCTCCACATGGACCACAGTTTAGGAAACCATGAGTGAAGAAGGCTGATTTCTTATTTCCTCCTACCCCCATCCTTCCAAGTCCTTATCCAGGTCTAAAGTCCTGACAAGACCTATCCAGGGACTTACTGCTAGATCAATGATGGCAAACCAATGAGATGCATGCTGCAGTGGGCTGTTTATATCACTGAAAGCTCTAAAAGTTTCACCATCACTTAATGGTAGACTAAGGATCAAAGGGCTGTATCGTTATCCCACTGCTCTGCTCACCTGAAGAGGGTGACCTGCAGTAAGGGTACAATTCCACCAGAACTGTCACTTTGCTCTAAAATGCTTAACAACAATTGATCTACAACACAAGGCTCAACAGTCTGGATGTGTTCTGTAGCACACCCTTGCTGTCTAGAAGTCTTTTGTTGGTGCGAAGGTATCTGCCATCTACCTCTCTCTGTGAACAAGTCTTCACAGTAACTGAGCTGGCTTCCAGCTGAAGGTGGGCGGAGTGAGGGAGAGGGTTCTGCTCACTTTCTTTGCCTTTGGGAAAGAAAAGAAAGGCCTCTAGCATGTCTGCTTCCCTTTTGTTTCTCTAAGCAAATGTGCACTTACTTTTTCTTCACAGCCTCTTCTCACTAATGTAGACAAAGAGGTACCCTTCCCCCTATCATTTGTTTATCTGACACATTCCTCTGGGGCCCATTGAACATCGCTTGCTGTTGCAAGGCTTACTCTGATCAGCACACACTTCTATTACAGGATTTGTCACATTGCATTTCAGTGGTATACACACTGATCTCCACCCCATCTGCCCTCACGGCAGCAGTAGGTCCTATAGGAATGGGGACTGTGCAGCATGCACATTGCTTCAGGTCTCTTTACAGCATCTGGCATGTGGCGCAATGCTCAATAAAATGCTTGAAAAGCACAGGCAGGCTATACACAGTTTAGTAGGAAACAAACTTACTGAACTGCGAAGACTTGGGATTGAGTTGCAGCCTTGATTCTTACTATTTCTATGACCTTGAGGAGTTATTGAACTCCATGTCTCTCCTCCATGATTTGAGTTGCCAACTATTTGGCCCATCTGTATACTTGACTTGTATTTAGCTAATACAGTTTTACCCATTTTTAAAATACTGAAACACTTTTAAATACTTCAAGCCACTGTGTGCCATCCTGACCACCTTTACCCTCCCATGAAACCTTCAGAATTTCTGAGAGCACCCAAAGGGCAAATGCACCCCAGGAGGTCTCCAAAATCCTGCCTGGACACTAAAGCTGTTGTCTCTTCTGATTAATGCGCTTCTGTTCCACATGATAAAAAGTATGGTGAGTGTCTACCCCTGAATCTGACATAGGTTGGGTAACATGAAATGAGATAGTCCACATGAAAACACTTTGCAAACTCTAAATGGCTGTATACATACATCCTGTTTGTAATGTACTCAAAAGGATTAGGGCTAAAAGAAGACAAGGGGACCTTTTTCTTAGTTATAGCCCACCCTCTACTTTGTCTACTTAGGACTTGTGGGGAAGGGTTCAAAAATGCTCACGAGCTAACTGAAGAGAGGCCATACAGAAGTTCAGCAGAACCCCAGGCTGCTGGAGAGCATTGGGGACTATAGTTCAGTGGCACAGCACCTGCCTGGCAAGTGGGAGGTCATGGTACACCCCCCCCCCACACACACACACACATGCATGACCTGTGAGAATTCCTCACTGCAGTTGACTGGGATTCACTTTGCAGCCCTTTAAGCGTATGTATAATCAGCGGTGCTCTCTGAGCTCAGCCCTATCACACACAGTTAGAATTCCATCTCACTGTGCTCTTAGCATTGCAGGTGTCCTCCCCCAGGTAGGACAAGAGCAGTCTGGAAGTGAAGGCAGGGAAAGGCTTTCCAAAACGAGGCTTTGCACAATCTGGTATTTATGGAAAAGTGGATGTGCTAATGAACCTGAGATCCATCAGGGCCTTCTGAAGACAAGATGGGCTCTGTCAACAGGCCAATTAGCACACAATTATTTCCCCTTTCTGGAAGCTTATCTGAAGCTCTCTTTGAACGTGTGCGCCTGAGTGAACTGCACTTTCCGTTACCTCTGTGGCCGTCTTTATAATCTTCCCAAGCTGTCTGCCTCTTCTACAGAGAAAGCCGCAACATTCTCTCTTGACCAACCCTTGATAGACCCTGAGGCTTCCTCACTCGGGTGCAGTGGGAGGGATTGTCTCAGGCTATCCTGTGCCCTGCTCGTTAATGCCAGGCGGTGTCTGTGGGGGAACCCTGTTCAGCTGCCTCTCTTCTTCTCACCTCCTTACTTGTCTGGGGGGAGAGAGGTGGTCTCAAAGGAGATCATCTGTGAAAACAGCTGGGACTAGGATCTAGTGAAAGCTGAGTGAGATTTCCTCACTTGTGGAGATGCGGCTTTAGATCTTTCTATCAGGAAATGAGCGCGAGGATCAAGGCCTTTGTCACTTCTGCATTCCTGTCTTTGTGCCACATTTAACAAAAGGAAGCTACTCGCCCTTTTAATGACCTACCTGATTGTGTTCTTAGAGAACTGACCTTTGGAAACAGCGGAGTGAAAAATCATAACCATCAGAGCCAGCTTCAGCATGCTGAACAAGATGGTGGCGTGTGGAGTGCCGGTGGGTAGGGAGAGGGATGGGAGTGAGGGAGGGGCAAAGAGAGCTCCTGTCATGGCTATTCTCTGCCCTGCTTGCCTCCTTGGGTCACATCCTACTCCTATGTAAAGCTTGGTATCTCTTTCCTTGTGAAGACATGGTTGACAAGTGACAAATTTGAGGGTGGGTAGGTGGAAAACCAGCATAAAACTCAGTGACATTTTGGTGGCCAGCTTACCTGGAGGCAGGAACAGCCTAGTATCCCATGTACCACACCCCACCATCCTACCCCAGCATTCAACCCATTCCATCCCAAGAGGAGGAGGCTTCCAGAGTTGCTGGGCTAGTTTTTGACTATAGCTCTTTTCATAGGGACTTTTATATTGTGTAGAAATAGAAGTAAAACTGGTTCTAACTAACAAGTGCCCAAAGACTTACTCAGGAAGAAGTGTCAGCACCTGGTACCCACATGTGGAGGAAGGCAGGCCAGGTGAAGTCAGTAGTCAAAGAAGTGCAATTATAGAGGAAAGGACAGATCATTAGCATATGTTGGGTAGAAGACTGGTATGTATAAAATATTTTGTCTTTAGACAGTGGTAAGTGTAAGTGGCTTAAGCTCACTGTATTTTCTGTAGCCCTTTGACCTGCCTTTTCAGGAGAGCAAAAAGTACTAAACTAAGATCTGAAGATGCAAATATTAAAATCCTCTTCCTGCCATCTAAAAGCTCTATGGTTTTAAGCACTATAATTCTCAGAGCCTTGGCTTCCTTTTGGTGGAGTGATGATCATGAAATTCATCCCAGAAAGTTTCTGGGACAGTCCAATGGAATGGAAACGTAGATCATTCCTGCTGGTATCTTGGTCTTGGTTATGTTCTTCTCTTGGGTTTGGTCTTGCTGTTTCTCGGGCACTGTGTCTATTGTTATTCCATTGGTCTTTGTCTGGAATCACCTTTACAATTTCCTCCCTCTTTCCTCGCGCTCTACTTATCCTTCAAAACCAATTTATGACTCAGTTTGTCCATTAAGACTTTTCAGGCTTCTCCCAAGAATATCTCCCCCGCTCTGCACTCCCCTCTCCACTACATGTTTAGTCAGGATCACACCATCTTTCACTTGAATCGTTTGTTCCAGGTTCATTTTCAAACAGACTTCCTCAGTAATGTCACTTGCACATTGGTATTCTCCTTGGTAATTAGCAAGATGCTGGGCATATGTCCTACACTTTCGATCATGTCTTGTGCTTTAGATCTTGCTTTTTCATTCTTTTCTCTTCATAAGAGATTTCCCTACCTTTTCTATCTTCCCACTTCCCTCTTATACTTAAGGATCAGCTGAGATGGTGTTTCTTTTCTTCCTTCTCCCATTTTCCCTTTTCTCATTGCTCCTTGTAACACATTTTTCTGCTGTTCCTGGGATGTCGAACAGTCACTTGCGTATGTGCCTGGCTCCCGAGAGGATCTGCTATGCACTTTCTACGTCTTTGTGCCCACCTCCCCACCCTGCAATGTCTAAAACACATTAGTCATATGCTCTGTAATTCACTGAGAATCTGATCTATGGCAGACACTGTCCTAGTTGCTCATGACACCATGGCAAACAAAATAAATCTGAGCTTACCTCTGTGGAGATTATACCACGTGGATCCAAACCTGAATGCACACTCCACAAAGGCTGCAAAACTGCAACTTACATACCTGCTGCAGGCAGAGAGGTGCCTGGAGCTATGAAAAGAGGTCAGGGGTACCAGGGTAGACTTCCTTGAGGAATTGCAGAAAGGCCCTTTATGAATGTTTGATGAATTGTGTGGAATTGAGCAGCAGCTGCTCAATAAATACTCGTTGATTGGTTGATTGATTGTTGGCAAAGACTTCAGAAATCCTGAGAAGTAAGGGCCTCAGGTCCCCATCATTCTTATTGCATAATTATTTCAGTGCATTTAAAGCTCCCCATTTTTCATCTTATACTTTAAACATCAGGGAAAACCGATGGGCCAACTTTATAATATTTTAAAATGACTATGGTGTTTTGGAATATTACATGGCTATAAGAGTTTATGTATATTTAATATAGTTATTAAAATATGCAGTAAGCCAATGGCTGATTTTCTCTAAGGATATCTCAGTGGCGAGGTGGGACTTAAATGTTTAATACTAATAATAATACTCATAATTCATATTTCTCTAGGCTTTTCATCTTCAGGATCCCTGAAGCCTGTAAGCATCACATCAAGTGGATGCAGCTGGGTTTGCCAGCAGGGCCAAGGGACCACATCTGGTCCCCTGCCTTCTTCTAGGGGAGGAAAAGGGCCGACTCTAACCCAAAGGTTTCACTCCTCCAGCCTCGTCTCCCTACATTGAATTTCCTCTTCCCAGACACAAATTCCCTTTGCCTCTCTCTGAAAGACTCCTACTTGTGTACAGCTGTGCCGCCAGACATATATCACACATATTCACAGTTACAGGACAAGCAAAATGACTTTAAATGGCTGGGGTTTGGGAAAAATACATGCTATTGGTTTTGCCAGAGCAAGATAACACATGGAGCCACCACCTAGATGACTGGAGAAGGGAAGGGCAAAGGGAAAACTTCCTTTTGTTTTGTAAACATGTATCCTACTCCTTCCTTCTCTAGGTCACAGAAACCAGGACTGGCCCTCTGGGATGCAGCAACTATGACAATCTGGACTCGGTCAGCTCTGTACTGGTGCAGAGTCCAGAGAACAAAGTGCAGTTATTGGGTAAGCAGTTCTGTGATGCTTTTCACACTGCTCACTCCTGATCAGAGACTTGGATCACCAAAGAGCATGAAAGGGTCCTTCCTTCCTATTTTGTTAAGCCTGCCTCAGGACAGGAACTACCACAATTCTGGGACCTATATTTAACGACTTTTTGTCATTCTCTTGAGAACACCTCTGGTGGTCTGCCCTACACTCAAAGCTCTACTTGACACCAAAAACTGTGTGTCCCATAGTCCTTCTCATGAATACTGTCCTACAAGGAGCAGCACATCTGTCCTTAGAAGCCTTGGCCTAGTTCAGTGATATCCTTTGTTATCCAAAAAGTACCTTTACTGTTCTTTGAAAACACACTGAAGAATAACTGTCCTCTCTAGAGTGATTATGAGGTTACCAAATCCAGGTGAAATAGGAGATCTATAAACTTTGCAATCACTGATTACTGTAGCCACACCCTGAAAGTGGCCCTGCTTTCTGCTATTAGTCTGTGGTCCTCATAAGAACTTCAAAGCCAGAAGACTTTGAAATGAATAGGAGCCTTTTGATAGATACAGAGCAAGAAAAATTGGAAAAGAAAGAGGACAGGAAGCCATACTGGGTTTTAAGGCTGGGAGATAACGAAAAAAAAAAACATCGCTCTTGGTCTCTGCTTCCCAAGCATTGTAGAGAAGGGGCCATGCAAACCGATTGGGCAGGAAAAGTTTATTTTTCTTAAAACCTAGCTGAATTGAACTATTTAAGATATTATTGTCTTGGCATTACAAAATCAATAGCTTTCATGCATGATCTACAATTATAAATTCCAGGCAACCTGAGTCAAAGGCAACCCAGTATTACTTTAGAAATCAAGAAATATATAACGCAGAAGAGTAAAAGACTCTTTTATTTAGAGCTACCTAATACAATTAGCATCTCTCTTCTGTGGCCCTGGATGCGATGGAGCTTGTGTCTGCGAATTAGTGATGAGTGAAGTTCAAAATGTCTGATGGTTCATTTGGAATAGTTTATGCCATTTAATTTTATAGCCCATAACTCATGCAGACCTTGCTCAGGGCACTTATTTTACAGCAATGGGAAATGTTCTGGGCAAGAGGAGGGGTGGTGAGTGAGCTGGGAGGGAAGTACTTAGAGAGGGGAAGTGTTGGAACCAAGCATGTGGAGAGGGTTATGGGGAGGGCTGCTCAAGTGCCACGGTTGGCAGAGAGTCAATAGAGGAGAATTCAGAAACAATTCAGAGTATGAGGTGGGCCTCAAGCAAGAACAACACACATGCACTATTGCTGATGATTTTAAGCTATAGTTTAAGATCTGTCCAGACAGAGATATTACACTTTGGGCTCTATGATTCACTACCAAAGACAAGGTTACAGTTATGGAAATAAAGAGTAAACATACTTTATAGGAAAAAGAGGCATCTATTCAGAAATCCTCCCATCTCTTGCTCTACTAATGTCTTACAATGTTCCAAAATCATGGAGTTTCCTGCAAGTCTGACCTCAAAGATGGCCCAGACCGCATCCAATGCCATGTGTATCCTTCATTCATCCTTTTGTAAGCTTCTGACAGCTGCCTAGGATGTGGCCTACAGCCAACTAGGAGTGTGTTCTATTCCTAGTACACTGACACCCATCACAGATGGGTGAGAAAACTGATGTTTGGAGTACTTTGGTGCATTATAGCCAAGATCATAGAAAGTCAACTGAAAGAGAGCTGAGAGTCATTCATATCTATCAAGGTTTGACTGATGTTGAGGCATTGGCTACCATCCAATTTTCAAATCCCCTGAAGAGTTAATCCCATTGAGATGGAGCATCCATTTCAGGGTATGCAGTGTGACTTGGTGAGACCTGAACAGGCAAATAAATTCAAATAGTGCTGTGGGGTAGGAAATTGGTCTTTGGGCATGGACTCCCTTGCCTATACAAACTTCAGTATGATGTCTGATGAGTGTTAACTTACAGTCATGCATAGAAAGTACTTAGCATATTTTCTGGTCACTGAATACCCTACATCCTAATCAAGGCAGTGTTGTCAGACATCAGAGTTGAGAGGGGAGGCTCAGAAGGGTCAGTAATGTGCTAGCATGCTTACTGCTTATCTCAGTTAAGATGGAAATAGGACAACTATTGGAAGCAGAGCAAGGACATCAAGCCTTAATTTCTCTCCTATGAAGGCTGTCAGCTATTACTTTATCCAAAACAACTTCTCGTTTCCATTCTAAAACTGCTGATGTGTAGCCAATAAACCTGTTCTTATGATAATGCATGTTTTCAATTTGGCTGAAGTGAGAAAATCAGGTAAGGTCTTGGGCTTTGATATTCCTCATCTGATTTTCAGAGCCTCCCTCATCTGTCACTGGGGCAGGGATAGCCCTCTTTCCCAACCAGCTCAGCAGGATGAGGCCTTCAGGTGACCATTCTTGGGCCCAGGATACACAAGTTAACAAAATCTCAGTCAGGATTCCTGCAACCTTGGGTGTGGGACGCAGAGCCCCCACTGGTTCCCTCCAGCCATCTCTCAATGCATCCTTTTCCCAGGCCTGCAGGTGCTGCTGCCTGAGTACCTGCGTGAACGTTTTGTGGCTGCAGCGCTCAGCTACATCACGTGCAGCTCCGAGGGTGAGCTAGTCTGCAAGGAGAATGACTGCTGGTGCAAGTGCAGCCCTACCTTCCCCGAGTGCAACTGCCCTGACGCTGACATCCAGGCCATGGAGGACAGCTTGCTGCAGATCCAGGACTCATGGGCCACACACAATCGGCAGTTTGAGGAGTCAGGTGAGCAGCTGGCTGTCCCCAAATACCTCCCTGCCGAAGAAGCACAGGGCAAGGACATGGGGACTTCAGCTTAGATCCAAACTCAGACACTTACTATTTCTATGGCTTTAAGCAGGTTACATCACTATCCAAAATCTCAAGTGGTTGAGTTTTATTTTTATGTAAACAGACATAGTATATGCATTTAAGAATTTTAATGAGATTGACCTCATTGAAGGCATGGCTTCTGTCTGTCTTGTTTGCTACTGGTTCCATGGTGCCTGGAACAATGCTTGCACATAAAGTGCATGATAAAATGTGTTTAAGTGCATGATAAAATGTGTTTAAATGAAGCATGAGTCTAGGAGGCAACTGGTAGAAGCTAACTGTTGCTGTTATGCCTAATACCTATGCTACTTTGATACACACATCCCAAGAAATTTGTATATCCTTAGCCTCTTGGTGATTAGCTTTAGCTCTTGGGTTAGTCATGCAGCTTCTCAATGACTCAGTTTCTTCATCTCTGGAAAAAGAAAAATAATAGGTTTATGGAAATAGGTAAGAAGCATATCACATTCCAATTTTCCAAATTCAAGCTCTGGGTTAATGGTGGTGGAATATGATTTTGAACATGACTTCAGGATGAGTCTGAGCATGAGTTCAGAAAAGAGCATACTCAGGAAGCTCTACGAAGAACTCAGACTTGGAACCAGAAAACACATTGCTTCTAGGTTACCACTGCAAAGCATGACTATCTGACCAACAACTGAAGATATTAAAAGTATCTTAGAGAGTCAGACAGAAGGACATAGAGGGAGAGTCTGATCTCAGGGAATGAAATGTTTCTAAGGACTTCTGGACTGGGTGCTATACCTTCTCTGTCCTCACATTTGTGTGTTGGTGTACATACTTATCTCTTCATCAGGGTGTTCTGGTATTACTGAAGAAGACTGACCTCAGACATTTTACAGATAACCTTAAAAGGGGCTAGAAAGAGTTGTATCCCAAGGCCATTAGCCTTGTTGGTGGTGACAAATTTAGAGGTATATTAGTATAGGAAGTATGGAAAAAATCCTGAAGCTGGATTTTGTAGTATGTTAATTATTTCTCAATAAAACTATCAGTTAAAGTAAAAAAAAATCCAGGACAGATCTTCCTTCCTCATGCAGGGATTCTGAAGGGCCTCCATGGGGGGATCACCCACCTGCCCTTCCAGGACTCCGCACTCTGCCCCTCCACTCAGCTCCTGTGTTCTTGCCCACAGAAGAGTTCCAGGCCCTGCTGAAAAGGCTGCCTGATGACCGGTTCCTGAATTCCACAGCAATCTCCCAGTTCTGGACCATGGATGCTAGCCTCCAGCACCGCTACCAGCAGCTGGGAGCCAGCCTGAAAATACTGTTCAAGAAGACGCATCGGATTGTCCGCCGGCTCTTCAACCTCTGCAAACGCTGCCATCGGCAACCACGCTTCCGCCTGCCCAAGGAGAGGTGAGCACGAGCTCCAGAGGCATCATGTCACACCTCCAGGCAGCAGCTCTGAGGCCTGGGAGGGCCCTCCACCCAACAGGGCAGAGCAGCAAGTGGTGACTCTCTCAGCCATTCCAGTTCCCAGGATCTTCACCTACTCAGTCATATCCTTCTCAATCAGAAGTTGGGACTGAAGTGAGAGAGAAAAAACAGAAAGGGCTCAATTACTATATCTAAATTATAACAATTCAAATGCTGCTTAATTTTCACTCATGCATGTCCATTTTGGTAAGTCTCTTAGGGAAGAAAGGTGGAGTTAAAACTTATACTAACGGCACATGATGAGATGAGAAATACACAATTGGATTTCCTCAGTACTCTGTTCTGAGTGATGAGAGGAAAACCAAGACCCATGCCCTCAAGAACAAAGTGGGGCTATCTTGTTATAGGTATCCATTCATTCCTTAATCCATTCAACAAGTTTTTCTAAGTCCATATTCCATGCCCTACTATTTAGCTATAGGAGATATTATTGAATAGGGAATATTTAGCAAACATATGGAAAACATAAAAACTAAAAAAGTTGTAACTACATAGCATGGAATAAATTCAGGGTAGCAGAAGATAAATCAAGGGGATGGACTTCAGGAGGCAAAGGCTAGAGAAGAAAGGCCCCTTGGTGAAGAAGTCTTGGTCACATTGTGCAGGAAGCTACAAAAATGCTTCGATACATACGGGTAAGAGAATGTTCCAGGCAGGTGAACATTGCAATCCTGAAGTGTGACTCTAACTGTAGGGAAAGTATGAGTGCAGAGGACAGGTCAACAATGGTTTTTGAGAAGGGCTCATTAGTTTTTCAGCAATTAATTATTAAATGCTTGCCTTGCACCAGCAACAATTTTGATTTCTGAGAATATGTTGGTCAATAATACAGTGCCCTGTTCTTCTGGGCATTTCCAGAGAAACAATCTACAAACAAGTTAACAGTAAGTAAACACAATGGTTTAGATAGCCTAATTGTTGATTAAAGCAAAACAAGGTGATATGATAGTGACTAGAGTGGTTCTTTGAAATGGAACATCAGGAAAGAGCTCTTTGAAAAGGTAACATAAGAGCTGAAATAAAACTTTTTAGAGATTCATCCATAGACAATTCCTAGTCTTGGCGGATGAGTGATAGAAGTAGAGAAAATGCAAAGGAAAGAGGTCTTGACATAAGAATAAAGTTGGCATTCAGAAGTTGGCATGTTTGGAAAACTGTCTCATATAGAACACTGCAATCTGAAATTAGAGGTCCTACATTTTTGAGAGACAATGAAATAGTACCCAGGACAAATGAGCCTGGCTGTTTCCAGTAGAAGTCTGATGTCAAATATTTCCCAGTTGATCCATCAGCCACCGAGCTCCAGGCTTTACTCAGTCTGTCCAAAGCAGCGCAGTAGAGTTTTCATCATTCAGAGAATTTGGGCTTTTATCTTCCCTACCTATTAGTCAATGTGTTGCTAAGGCAAGAATGGTAATAGGCAACTTGTCCTGACTCCTGTTTCACTGTTATCTCCCCTTCCCAAGGTCATTGTCCTACTGGTGGAACCGAATCCAGTCTCTCCTCTACTGTGGAGAAAGTACTTTCACTGGCACCTTCCTGGAACAGAGCCACAGCTGTACCTGCCCCTATGACCAATCATCCTGCCAGGGCCTCATCCCGTGTGCCTTGGGTGAAGGCCCCGCATGTGCCCACTGTGCTCCAGATAACAGCACACGCTGTGGGAGCTGTAACCCAGGCTATGTGCTGGCCCAGGGGCTGTGCCGGCCAGAGGTGGCTGAGTCCCTGGAGAACTTTCTTGGGCTGGAGACAGACCTACAGGATCTGGAGCTGAAGTACCTGCTGCAGAAGCGGGACAGCCGCATTGAGGTGCACTCCATCTTTATCAGCAATGACATGCGTCTGGGCAGCTGGTTTGACCCTTCCTGGAGGAAGCGCATGCTCCTCACCTTGAAGAGCAACAAGTATAAGCCTGGACTGGTGCATGTGATGTTGGCCTTGTCTCTGCAGATCTGCCTCACCAAGAACAGCACCCTGGAGCCTGTCATGGCCATCTATGTCAACCCCTTTGGGGGCAGCCACTCTGAGAGCTGGTTCATGCCCGTAAATGAGGGCAACTTTCCAGACTGGGAAAGGACTAATGTGGATGCAGCTGCCCAGTGCCAAAACTGGACTATCACCTTGGGAAACAGGTGGAAGACCTTCTTTGAGACAGTCCATGTTTACCTACGGAGCCGAATCAAGTCCTTGGATGACAGCTCCAATGAGACAATCTACTATGAACCCCTAGAGATGACTGATCCCTCCAAGAATTTGGGCTATATGAAAATCAACACCTTGCAGGTCTTTGGCTATAGCCTGCCCTTTGACCCGGATGCTATCCGGGATTTAATTCTTCAGCTGGACTACCCATATACTCAAGGTTCCCAGGACTCTGCCCTCCTGCAGCTCATTGAGCTGAGGGACCGGGTGAACCAGCTCTCTCCGCCTGGCAAAGTCCGGCTCGACCTTTTTTCCTGTTTGCTCCGGCATCGGCTCAAGCTGGCCAACAATGAGGTGGGCAGGATCCAGTCCTCTCTGAGGGCTTTCAATTCAAAGCTGCCGAATCCTGTGGAGTATGAGACGGGCAAACTCTGTAGCTAATGGGGGGCTTGCCCCGCTGCTGGGCAGAGAGATGGTCCACAAACCCAGGGTGCAAAGATAATCCAAGCCCTCGCCTTAGTGCCAACAGGGTGCTCCCATGAGACTTCCAGCACCTAGGATATGGAACCAGAGGCTTGGACTGAAGTGGGCAGGAAAGAAAGAGACAGCCACTGCACAC
This sequence comes from Dasyprocta punctata, assembly GCA_004363535.1. Classification (NCBI taxonomy): domain Eukaryota; kingdom Metazoa; phylum Chordata; class Mammalia; order Rodentia; family Dasyproctidae; genus Dasyprocta; species Dasyprocta punctata. Next base: position 25,403 of record RJWM01015117.1, read on the forward strand.
ATGCACACACACACACACACGCACACTCTCTCAGGAGGCTACGACTCAGCAGCCTCGGATCTGTAAAGTCGGTGCTTTCTAAAAATGAATGCAGTTGAAGGAGAAGAGCCAAGGAAGAGGTATCACAGAGGAACCAGCCAAATCATGAAGCAAACAAGCAAAAATCCTTCAGAGTGATTCTTGTCATTGGAGAAAGCAAGAGGGGACAGAAAAAAAAAGTGTGGGGGGCGGGAGTTCTTTCTCCCTCTCTGTGGAGTCACTTTTGTATTCTTTTTAACCAGATTTCTTAAAATGTCGTTGTTCTGTGACTCCTGACATTGGTTCTTACTTTTTGTATGCTGCCTCCACTGGCCCCTGATAGCCACAGGCTGACTGATCCCAGAGCCGCTTCCTTAGGACACAGGAGACATGTCACCAACATGGGGCGGATGCTAAGGGCAGGTAGCAGCCTCCTCGCTCAGTCCCCTCCCCCACTAATCCCCTCACTTCCTTGGCCTCCCTAGTTTCAGGGTCTTGACTCATTCCAAGTTCTCCTATGGTCCACCCAGAGCTCCTTTCCCAAAGCACCTGTTCTTTCCAAGAGAGCAGCTCTGTCAAGTTAGAGAGAGACAATGTCTAGGGAAATGTTCTTTTTTTAAAAAAACAAAACAAAAAAATATTTATTTTGTGATTGTTTTCCTTGTCAATCTGCTCCAGCCACGTGAACATCTCAGTAAAAGTTTATCTGGTTTAATATATTTTTAAAGGCCTTTTGTAGAGGGAAAATGAGAGAGAAGAGATAAGAGTATAATTCCTTGGGTAGCCTGGAGTTTTGAGAGTCATGTGTTTGACACAGGGGTGTCTATAGATGAGGGATATTGCCGCGTGTGAGGCTGATTGATTCAGGTATATCCGTGTTAGTGTATGCCTGTGTTGACGAGGATGTGAGGTGTGGCACATGTGTGCGTATGTGTGTGTAAGAGTGTGTGTGCCTAAGGTGGGGGATGAGAGGAGTGACGCAGACCTCTTCCAGAGAGTGATGTCACCACACCCACCCATTCTCGTCTCTTGTATCTTGCTGATGTGAGAACTAACACAGGTCCTACATCCAGGACTTCTCATTATTGGGAGCAGTTTAAGAGTTTTTGCTCACGGAAGAACTGCAGCCTCTGTGCTGGACAAGCACTTGCTAAAGGGGACTCCTCTTTGTGGGTACTGCCATGGACATCTGGAGAATTCCCATACTCTCTAACTTACCATCTAGGCTCAGCCCTTGAGGAAACCGGAAAAGATACAAATGTAGCACTGGTTTCCTTCACTCTCTCTGCCACTTTCCCCACCTAGAATGGGGCTTTAACACAGACTGCACAGAACGATGCCTCTTTTCCCCTTAGTGCCTCCTCCCAGTGGCATGATAATCACTTCATAGCATATCATTTGGAGAATCGTCTCTCAGTCTATGCTCCATGTGTTCCAAGTACAGTGCATAAAGCATGACAACCCTATTTTTATTCAAGAGAAAGTCACCATATAAATACTAAGTATCTCATTTCAGTTGGTGTGAAATAAAATGGGAGACAACAAGAAGGTGGTCATGTCTTCCTACCCAGGAGTCTTTTATGTTCATTGTTGTATATAAAAGAATTTCACACTACTTCTAATCATTGTACCATCTTTCAACCTACAAGACCCTGAAATCCTTGGTAGATAAGCAGCCCAGAGCATTACTTCACAACTTTTCTGAGGCTTCTAGGGTAAAAATCTAGTGATGACGACGATTGAGGAGTGAACAGACATTGGTTGTCTATTTCTAGTTCATGTCGCTGCTTGCTTTGTACCAAGCTCCTTGCCTGGGACAGATGGAGCCAGCAGATGACATCCATATCGATGGGAGCATTGAAATATATCAGAGAATGGTACTTTGGGTGTTAATGGGGCTGAAAATGCTGGGAAAACTTGAATGCCTTCTACTGATGGGATTTGAGACTAGAATCTGATTTTAGCACTCCAAGTGATCATGGGTACGTGCTGTAGAAGTGGGTGGACAGAAACATTCACTCATGAGTTAAAGGCACATTATTTTATGTGCCAGTGTGTCAACTGCTATGCACAGCCATATTCAGAGTGGGAAGATAGCAATTGAGAGTGCACTAAGTTAGCAGTGAGGAGCCTCTGTGGCATGAGCATGATTGCCCCAGTGGGAACTGAGTCAATCCATATATCCCACCTGGCCCAGTAATACAGTTTTGCTGAAGGGTGGGAAATCTCCACCATCTGTCTCTGCATCAGAGACCAGACCGGGATAGAGAAAACTCAGTTACAGAGGTACAGTCAGGATGCTACTTCTCCCTATTTCAGAGATAAGAGATGCCTTGGGAAAATAATGGTGTGATGTATTCTGGTTTTAGTAATATGTACACTCAGTTATGGAGATTTCTACTTCTTGTCTGCTTGGAAGCTTAAACTATGAAGTTGAGTGCATTGAATCCATCTAAAAGTCCTACTATACATTGGTATGTTTAGGAGTGACCTTTTGATCTCTCATGCAAATAAATTGATAGAAGGCCTAGACATACTATTAATCTGGAATCTTTATGTTTCACCTACTCATCAGTTATCTGGGGTTGATGTCTGACTCATTTGTTCAGGAACAGAGATGGGTACCTGGTAGAGACCTGGTCAAAGCTGCAGACCAAAGAAGATTTGTTTCTAGAAGATAGGTGGGAAGAAAGGGTGAGTAACGGGTGATCAGGGTTTCAAAAGACCAGAAGTTCAACATAGAGCTTCTTATCAAATTATGGTTGAAATTTTCACCTGTAAATTCTAAAACAATCAAAAGACATGAGCTACCTATTCTCAGACACAGTTACAAATAAAGAATTGTCATTAATTAGTACCGGGTTGTCAATTTGGTGCTCATTGTGGAATTAAGAGCTAAATCACAATTCAGTTGTTACCATGCATTAGATAATAACAATCAGGAATCCAAGCCTTAATTGTAACCCCAAAGAATTAATACATCAAATGCTAATCTGCCCTAATGCTTGAGACTAATATCTCTAATGTTAAATAATACATTTAATGCCTGCTACTAATAATATAATGCTACGCTCTGCAAGCATACTCATTCATAAACAGTAAAAACAAATGAAGATCACTTTCAGTACTGGGTGTCATGGATTGTTCAGATATAGACTTTGGTTTCTTTTCAAAACTGCAAAAATACGGTCATAATGGGCAGAACTGCCTTGAAAGTAGACAGGGTATGTTGCCTATAAGATGTTCTGCCCCAAAATATCACCTCCAAAGTGTAACATTTCATCAAATAGGACTTTTTTCCTGAGTTTCAGCAAGATTTTGATTTTTGGTCATTATATATTGCATGAGAACTAAAATATCATTTGGAAGGAAACATGCTTACAAATTAACACACACACACACACACACACACCACACACACAAAAGAATTAGGATTTTGGAGTTGGAAGGTTTTTAGAAGTCATCTAGTCTAATCTACTCATTTCAGATATGGGGTGGGGAAGCTAAAAAAAAACCCAAGAAATTAAAAAGCTTGCCCAAAGCTGAATCTACTATCAGGGCTGGAAATAGCAGGCTCATCTGGGTCCTTCTCTACTTCTCTTTGCTAACAAATTAAATCAGGGTCTTGGGGGATAAGAGAGATACTTAGGACTTGGGAGTAGAGAAAGGAAAACATTTGTCTTTCAAAAAAGAGAAGAAGGCTACTGAGAGATATGAATACTTTAATATATTTCCCTGTGATTGACACTAGCAAAAATAATCAGCTTCTATAACAGGAGAAAGAAAAACACTGAGGTTCCACCCCTGATAAGTTTTAGACACAGCGTAGACATGATTCCAGTGGGTTGGGTATATCAATTTACTGGTTGCTTGATGACCTTTTCATCTAATGGTTTAAAATTGCAACATCCTGCCTCTAGTTTCATGATATTTTCTATAAAGTACCAATCGGAGAGTTTTAATATCATTAAAATCTGATAATTTCTGAAAACATGTCCCGTGTGGGGCTAGGGGTGTTTGTGTACTCCCTGCATCTGGAGGCCTTGGGCTATGTAGTCACCGTAGTCTAGATCTGGGGTCATGGCCAAGAAGAGTAAGGAAGTGATGCTCTGTTATATGCTAAAAGTCCTTGTTCCTCCCAACACCATAATACAGAAAATAAGAGCCAGGGAAGTCACCTTGTTGCCAAGCAGTTGGGGGGGTCTTTTGCTTAATTTAAATAGAAAGTATAAGTGGACAAACTACAACTCTGCTAGTTGCCCTGATGCCATTGGTCAGCTCTACTAGCTGCTGGTCTCTATCGCTGATCTTCACTGAATGCTGGTTTCTGAAACTCTTCAGGGCTAACAGTTCACAGTGTTTATTGCTGTTTCTTTTAATGTAACTCCTCTGTCCACGCTACTCAGGGTAAGAAATCTGAGTAGATTTATAAGACCTTCTGAGCCCGCATTACTCAAGAAATAAATCACAGGCAGATTTATAGGACAACTGGAGCAAGACTTTATTTGATCACAGCCTGTGCTGCAGCACAGAGGGGCCAGTACACAGGGGAGCCCTCCCAGACTAGCCTGGGAAATAGGAGGGGAGTGCTGCTCATAGCACAGCTGCGGGTCCGTGATTGGTTCAAGGCGGTGTGGGGTGCTCCAGGATGGTCGTAGCTGTAATTGCAGCAGTTCAACTAAGGGACAGGGAGAGAGGAACAATTGACCACTATTGCTTCTCTATGAAAAATGGCTGAATTTATCACTGGTGTTTAGGGTATGAGGAGGTTGGGAATGTTAATAATGGGACCAGATTCTTCTTCCAAGTTCTTAGCCATGTCTGAGTGGTACCTTGCCTTCGAAGAGCCCCTGGCAGCATCTGGAATGCTGTGAGCAGGGGCCAGGCACTGTGACTGATAGCCAAGCTGCACCTACTGTTAGATGGTCCAGAGGAGAGTGCCTGCTAAATGACCAGGAGGACACAGAGGCAAACTGTCCAAGTCCACTCCGGTGGAGGTAGAGGGAAGGAGGGTACAAAGAGAGGCTAGGTGTGTGGAAGCACAACAGCCGTGAGCCAAACCATAACCCTCTCTGGAGGGCACACGAAGAAAGAGAGCATCATGTGCTTCCTATCTGTCTCAACCTCACCCAAGATGAAAAAAAAAAATGGCCTTCATTCCTGGTATGGCTTCCTTCTCTCTAGAATAAGCACTGGACATGCTAAAGAGAAAGACTGGGCATTTTAGGTAGTCTAATGCCACAAAAGCCTTACCTGTGTTCTAATTTATCACACGGATTCTGCCATCAGTGAACTCTGTAACTGTGATCATCAAATTTCTCTATTTCTCTGGGCCCAAATTTGCTCTTAGTGTGTGGAAGTAAGGATTTTCTGCACAGATTCTGAGTTTCTGTCTAATGTTATCCTTCGTGGTAATAAAGCAACACTGGACAAGAGCCTGCGCAGGCCGTAAGGTCAGACAGATCCGTGCATGTTTTACTTCAATTACTTATTTATCCCTTTATCTATCACTACTCAGTCCTTCATTCTACTTCTTAAATGTTGTCTTTCCTTTCTCTTTCTGAATATACTTTCTCTATATACTTTCGCTCCATCCTCACCAACTTCCAGGATACACGTGTGACAGCAAGGAAGCCCACTGAAGGTGTACACTACGTCTGAGGGCACCACGTTAGCACTTTGTTCTCCAGCGAGTGGACACTCAGGGTACTTCAAGAACAGTCTGTTAGACGAAATTTTCTGCCCCTGGGGGGAGCAGTGTTATGAAGCCAGTTTTTTCACAACACTAATTCACCTACAGATTCTAATTCATTAACTCAATTGTGGGCTAGGGGTCTGCATTTCTAGGAAGCTCCCAGTTGATGCTGAGGCTACATTTTAAGGAGCAGGCTCGTGGAAAACGTGTCTGTCTTTTTCATACATGCTCAGGGCTTTAAAGCAGGACTCTTAAGAAGCACAAGGCTAAAAAACCAAAGGACCAATCACATCCAACACTGAGATGGGTTCCTTGCTGATAAAAGTTTTGGTCTTCTACTGGTCTTTAGTTTATTCTCCAATTAGGAATCAGATGTTTGACCTACACACACTAATGTGAGAAAAGAAAGGAAACTTAACTAAAACTTGTGAGGTTCCCAGGATAGCCGGTGTATGAGTGTGTATTCACAGATAAGCAGCCTAATGGATGGACTGAATCAGGCTGGCAGAGAAAAGAGCTCTTCGCCCAAGCTTATCAGAGTAAATCTGTTCAGGAGAAGGAGAGGGAGTACCTGTCACTCTATGGAAACCTACAGCAGATGAGATGATTAAATCCACACCAGCTTTGCGCAAATGCCCAGAGGCCCCAGACTTCAAACTGTACCTCATGAAGGCCCTAGGCATCTCATCCAAGAAATGATTTTTTTTTTTGTGGTTGTTTTGAGCTCCGTCCTTTTCGTCTCCAAACTGTACGATTATAACCCTCACATCATTAATAGCAACAGCCACCAGAATTTATGACTGGTCATTTTCCAAGGAACTCAGAGCTTGGAAGAATCAATCAAAATTATTTATTAGGCATTTTCAGCCAGGAGCTGTGGGAAATAAAGCAAACATGGATTTAATATGTACACCTCCTTAATTCAAAAGGCTTCCAGATGACTAGGAAGTGGGGGAGGGTAGCTCTTTGGCTGTAGGAAAGCAGAAGTTACAATTGCCATGCTTTCTGGAGATGAGCGGCCTCGGTTCAGTCCTACCTCTGCCACTGACAAGGTTTGCAGGGCTGGACTTACTCTCTTTCAGCTTCAGTTTGCACATTTGTAAACAAAGGACAAAATAATGTGTATTTCATAGGATGCTACAATGGTCAATTTAGATAAATCATGGTGAGGACAGGGGCAGGCTCTTAGTTCATGCTCAGTACCTTTGGGTGGTTATTATTGTGCTGGATACTGTCTATGTTTAGGTAAATGCAAGAGAAGGGAAGGGAAGACAAATGTTATCCTCCTGCTGAAGCAAATTTCTCCTTGGAAACAAAGAGGAATTCATCATCTGGGGCCTTACCTAAGGGTCATTGGGTAATATAATATAAAAGGTCTTCAGCTACAGTTTTTCAGAAGACATAGATAAGCCATTAAAATGGGTATTTATTACATAGGCCCTCTGTAAAAGCAGGGAATATAATATTACAACATAACTCATCGCTGAAATTCACATGCCCAATTGGGTCAGGTGGCCCTGGAACATTCCTCTGATGATGCAGCTTATCACTGTGATGAAGCTTGGAGTACCTATGAGAATGGCTAGTTAACATGCACGTTAGATGGTCTCCTCCAAATAGTGCATCCTAAGTGCACTTTTAGTAAGTACCAAATTGTAGTCAGTTCCTGGCTGAATCATTCCATGGGGATCTAGGGGGCAGTACTGCCATAAGGTTTTTAGATACAGATATGAGGGAGGCAGAGTTTATATTCCAGTTATATTAGAAGTATAAGATGTGAATGTGCAGAAAGGTGGGAAAATTGTTCTAAGGAATGGAGGTAGCACAATTCTAGACACACATTCATGGATACAATAATAAGTCAACTTAATGTTTATATTCCATGCTCAGCCTCCTGAACCATGTCCTTCATTTCATTCTTCTTTTAGAAAAACAAAGCTTTATTGACATGGGATCTGTGTAACATAAAGTTCACACTTTCAGGTGCATAGTTAAGGAGCTTTTACTTAATAAAGATATGTACAGATCATCACTATGTAATTCCAGACATTTCCATAACCCAAGGAAGAAATCTTGTGCCCATTAGAAATTACTCTCCATTCTTCCTCCATCCTCAACTCCTGGCAAACTTTAATCTGTTTTCTGTCTCTAATGATTTGCCAATTCAGGACATTTCATATGCATCCAATCATACAAAATGTGGCCTTTTTGTGTCTGGTTACTTTCACTTAGCGTGATGTTTCCAAGGTTCATCCATGCTGTAGCATGCATCAGGATGTCAGTCCTTTTAATGAATGAATTAAATTTCACTGAATGAGTATAGTATGTCTTATTTCTTCATCATAAGATTGTGGGTATTTGACTTATTTCTTTTTTTTTTACTATCAATTAATAATGCTGCACAAGCATTGTACATATGATTTTTATGTTTTCAACTCTCTTGAGTATATATTTAAAATGAAATTGTTGGATGCCATGGTAACTTTAACATTTTGAGGAAATATCAGTCTCTTTTCCAAAGCAGCTGCACCATTTTGCATTCTCACCAGCACATCCTTTGTAACACGTTATTATCTATCTTTTGATTATAGTCATCCTGGTGAACCTAAAGTGGTATCTCAGTGTGGATTTTATTTGCATTTTCCTAACCACTAATGATATAGAACTTGTTTTCGTATGCTTATTGTCCATTTGTATTTCTTCTTGAGAAAATGACTATTCAAATTTTTGTCCATTTTTAAAGTGGGATAAGTGTCATTTTACTGTTGAGTTGTAAAATTTCTTTATATATTTGGTGTACAAGTCCCTTATCACATCTCCCATTAAATGAATTGTCTTTTCACTTTCTTGATAGTGCCCTTTGAGCACAGAATTTTAAAATTTCTCTACTTTCTCTTTTGTTATTTATGATTTTAGTGTTATTTCTGAGAAAAAAAGGCCTTGCCAAATCCAAGATCACAAAAATTTATGCCTGTGCTTTCTTCTAAGAGTTGGTTTTAGGCCTCTAATCCACTTAGTGTTAATTTTTATATACAATGTCATATAGGAATCTAACTGCTTTATTTTGGACATCCAGATGTCCCATTACCATTTTTTTCTTTTTCTTTTTCTTTCTTTCTTTCTTTCTTTTTTTTTGGGGGGGGTTACTGGAAATCAAACACACAACCTCACATTTGTCAAGCAGGTGCCATGCCACTGAGCTATATCCCTGGCCCCCAGTACCATTTCTTGAAAAGACTTTTCTTCCCCCATGGAATGGCCTTGGCACATGTGTTAAAACTGATTGACCATGAATGCATGATTTTCTTTCTGAATTCCCTGTTCTATTTGATTAATTTGTGTGTCTATTTTTATAGCCTACTCTTTATTGTTGTAGCTTTGAGGTAAATTTCGAAATCAGAAAACTTGTATTTTTCAACTTTGTTTTTCCTTGTCAAGACATTTTGGCTATGCAGTTTCCCTAGGTTCAGTTTATCAATTTCTGGGGAAAAAAAGGCAGATTGAATTTGATATCAGTTGCATTTAATCTGTAAATTAATTTGGAGACCACTGCTATCTTTATATTGTTGTGTTAAGTTTTCTGATCCATGAACATGGAATAGCTTTCCATTCAAGTGTTCAATTTCTTTGAATGCTGTTCTATAACCTTCAGTGAACATCTTACACATCTTTTGTTAAATTTATTGTTTCATTATTTTTGATGCTACTATAATATGAAATTGTTTCTTAATTTTATTTTACATTGTTCGTCATTCATATATAGAACTATAATTAATTTTTGTATGTTGATCTTATATCCTGCAACCTTCATGATCTTGTTACTAGTTCCCATTCACTAGGTTTGGTGTATGTTATATATTTCTCATAATTTTTTATATGCAAGATTATATAACCTTTAAATAGATATGGTTTTCCTATTTCCTTCATCTGCAGTAAGTCTTTTTCAGTTAATGCATTCTGGCTCTTCCTGTCAAAGTAGGGACAAAATGACTTCTTATGCTTTTACCAAAAGCATCTGAGAAAATTATCGTACTGCAGAGTCAGATTGGCTTACAGGAAAATATACCACTACTATTCCTTTCTGTGGGAACCCAAAGGCATCCAATATAGTGAAAGAACGAGACTACTTGCTAATACAGGGTGTTTTCTCAAAGTCTTTAGTCTCACCTCCAATATTCTTAGCTGTCGTCAAAGACTATAATACAGCAGTTATGACTGGATCAGTCTTAATATATGAGAACCCATGAATTTTCCATCATGACTACTTAGTTCATGTATTTCTTGTACTGCACATGGTGGCCAATGTAAGAGATTGGCTTTTATCAGCTGACTAAGTTATTTGGTGTAGTTGTTTAGTTTCTCTTCCATCCCCATGCCTCTCAGATGTACTTGTCTGTGACCTTTTAATCCTTCTCCCTTGAATCTCTTAACCAACTAAGCAGGCCATTCACCAGTGCCCATGACGTCATGTATATTTTTGCCTCAGATCACTGCTTTTTTCTATGTAAAGTTGATGACTTGTTGGATCCCACACAAGGCCTCTGACCTTTGGCAGGATTTTCTATTGTCACTATCCATCAGTGCCATTCTATAAATAAAACTTATCCTTTTTATTTTTCTATTAGCTGGGCATAAAAGCCCTCCATTAAGCCATAGATGTGAACTGTGGGAAATCTGTTAGCATAGGAGCTCTGAGTCATCTGCTTATTCAGCTTACTTGTGCTCTCCATCCCTGCTTGTGTCTAATCTCAGAAGTACCATGTCTACCTTAGAATGGACTATTGTATGGATGGCCCCACTTAATTACCTAACCCAATGAATAATGAATAATTCTGCTTAGAAGGTCACTTGATGTCTTACCAAGCTCTGTATTTATGAGGGCCCAGGAACATTTTAGGAATTGCTTTCTGATGGAGTGTCATTCTCTGTTGTTGAATACATGGACTTTCTTCAGAAACCAAGGTCTACGTTGTGATTCTTCTATTGGGCCTTCCATGGAACCTATATACTATTTTCCCCTACAGTAGATGGCCTGGTACTACAGGGTCTCCTGTGTTGCATGGCTCAAATATAAAGACACTTTTACCACAACCTGGTCCTTCTATTGATCTCCTTCCTAATCTGAGTACTGCTTAAAACCTCCAGCCTTACTTGTTACCCATAAAATGAGTCAGAGCAGCATTTCCTACTGCAGAATACACTTCCTCCAGATGGTGGACTTCTAAAGATTACTATGCTGAATCTTAAATCTCCTCATTCCGAAGAACATGTACTTTGCCAAGGCTTCCCATTATAGTTGCCACTTTTCACTAATGTGATCTGATTAGCATAACATTATCAATACAATGGGCCAACGTGATATTCCATGGAATGCCTTTTAGCAATATTGTGACAGAGGTTCAGTAATGACATAATCTAAAACAATATCAGAGTTGTATATTCTTGTTCATCTCACATGAATGGAAACTTCTTATAATTCTCCTTTCAGATAGGAATGAAAAAAATGCAATCACCAGATCAATGGTCATTTAGTATGTGCTGGAGCCTGTATTAATCAGTTTAGTGGAGTAACATCCAACATAGCAGTTGCAATTACAGTCACTACTTGATTAAGTTTGCAGTAGTGATTAGTGCGGTTGTGATTCATTCTCTTCTTGCGGGGGAAATTCTGGTGAACTGAATGGGATTTGACATGGAACATCACCCTTGCATTCCTTACATTTTTGAAATTAGTATTAATCTCTATGATTTTCCATAGGATTCAGTAATACTTATTTACTATATTAGCTTGAATAGAAGCACAGATTTAGTGGTTTCCAATTGGCAATGTTCAACAATTAGTGAAAAGTCTCAGGATTCCTTTTCCCAATTGTACTTACTTAAGTAAAAGGCTTTAGTCCCTTTGTGAGAAAGACTGGAGGAATTTCAACAATATGATCGCTATGCAGTTGCAAGACTATTTTTTATTTTGATCTAGCCTGTCTTTTTGCCTCCAATGTTCTGGGTCTAGGAAGAACTGACTTAAGTCTGGAAACTTGACAAAAGTACATGCATTTTAATTTAAGAGGTTTTTATCAGACTTCATATCGGATACCCTTGATATCTTTTACTTGCATAATCTAAACAATGTCTCTTTTGACTGCTCATCAAACTTGCCTTTGGAGACACCAAACTCCATTTGTAATTTCATAGTTCTTTGAAGGTTAGAGACCACCTCTCCATCCTAACCCAAATGCCAGTTGAGTCTTGCCACATTGTGATATCTGTTACTATCTTCCTTTGTTACAAAAACTGCAACCTCTTTGACCCTAAAATGAGAGTACCACCATTTGTACCTTTAGAATTGGAGAAAACAATCAGGTTCATTGTCATTAGGAAGTTAGTTCTGTATTTATCTCTTACCATGACCCATAGCCTCGAGAGAATAGCCGTCCCTGATCTGATCCCATTCTTACAGGTTAACTCCTTATTGTTTGGGCACTGGAATGTCCTTCAGGCCTTGCCATGGAGCATGTCAGAGTGCCAGTTTCTTTCAACCTTTGCTCTTTCCCTTCACCGTGCTGCATGGAAGTTCCGGCAATCTGTTTCAAATAGCACAGGACTTCATTTTGTCCAGCTTCTAAGAACTCTTCTAGAAACATATTGGTGTCATTTTCTTGAGTCCTTGACCAGATGTGAAATCATATAAAAAGGAGATTACTTTCATATTGAAAAGCTCTTGATTGTGTTCTATGCCTCTTGATCTAATACTCTTGAATTTGGTCCGATGCATATATTACCAACTACTGCCAGTACAAAATAGTCATATTTTGCTGATTCTTTGATGTATAGTCTCTTTCCCTTTCCATAGAAGGTCCAGCACATCTCAGGTCTAATTATACTGGGATTTGATCTTCTTTTCTGAACTATTTTCCAGGAGGGCAAGTGGAGGTAGATCCTGACACAGGCAAGCATTGGTTTGTAAAGTGCATGACTTATTTGAGTTTTCTGAGCCATTTTAAAGCATGGGGAATGCTACTCTCTTCTAACAAAGTAGGGAAAACATGGAGGAGACTTTCAAAGGTCCAGTCCATCAAAGTTCTTAACTGTTGTTACTCAGCTCCATTCTAAGTCTCGGTCCCCTATTCTTTCACTATTAGGACATTTTCCTTTGTAGAGGAGACTTCCTGAGACTGATAATTCAATCCTGTCTGAAGCCCCACTACTTTAATGATCAAGACTTGAGCCTGGTTTACAAATGAACATTTGGTATTGGGGTTGCAGGAGATTAGGACTTCCTTAAATGCTCCTAAGAAAACCCTCTGGCTTTCATACCTTGCCTTGAAGTGGTGATTAATCATCTAAGCCTATCATTTATCTTTCACAAATCAGTTGTGCCCAGAAATAATCACCCAGTTTCACAGACCTTATAATTACTATCCCCCTTCTCCTTCTCAAACACAGCGATAGTGTAACAGGACACGCATTCCCTTCTCTATCACTGGTAGAAGTTTTAACAATTGCAGAGTATAGTAATCAGCTTTCTGTTGCTGGACAAAACACCTGACACTTGCAATTTAAAGGAAGAAACATTTATTTGGCTCTCAGTTTCAAAAATATCAGTTCATGGTTGGATAGCTCCAGAAGAAACCTGGAGAGCAGAGCAAAGCTGACCGGGTTCATGGCAGCTGGGAAGCAGAGCAAGGGAACAGTGCCAGAGAAGGAGGGGCCAGGGACCAGATACAGTTCCCAAGGTCACACCTCTATGACCCACAGGGACACCTAGAGAGGTGCTTTAAGAATTCTGTAGATGGCCCTCAAGTCAGTCAAGTTAATGATCCAGCTTAACTGTCTCACATAGCAATTTTCCTGCTTTTAACAACTTTAAACAATTATAACATCACAGGGGCTTGCTCTACTCTACCTACTACCTACCAGTGATGGTATCTTTCTTACCAGACAGTCAACAATTAGATCATGTATAAAGCCCCATTTAAAAACACAGCCTTCTAAAAGTACTTTTATACTTAAAAATTATTAGATAGGAATTTGCATGCAAAGGAGTTCTTTGGGAGTGCTCATATAAAAAAGAGAAAGAGAAAAGTTTCAGCAGAGGGAGAAGCTGACTTTCAATGAAGTTGTAACTGAGGTATAAATAGATTTTCTGGGGGGTTATAGAACCTGAGTGGCCCTCCAAAATGAGGCAAAGGGCCACATTTTTGTGTCTCCAATCAGGAAATCATTGGTCATGGACTACCTCTGTGAGAGGAGGCGGAATTTTTGTTCAGCCAGTTCTCTGTGAAAAGGGCATTTTCTAAGAAGCATGGGTATGAGCATGCAGCACCTGATATTCCAGGAAGCCAGGAGATGTGTGTTCAACCCTGGAGAAAGAACTGTGTGGTTGCCCACAGCATTTGTTACAATGGCCATCTCTATTCTTCCCCTACCAGCAGTTCTACCTGTCATTCACCATGCCTTACACACTAGAATCCCCACAGCTTTGCAGATACTGTTGCCTATTATCTGCATATTCAAGGCAGCTTTTTAAAGTTAAAATAAAACATGATTCCACCATAATACCAGCTTAAATGACCCACTAAATGTAGTTGGCAAGTGGGAGCCAGAGACAATCTGCATGAGTTAGTGATGAAAGACTGGCCTGGTGGTCTGCTCTGCTGGCCTTCTGATTGTAGCACCTTCTGTTGACTGAGTAAACTGATGAACTAGGTCTGGAATACAAGAGAGATAAAATTTACTTTGGCATTACAATAGCTTGACCGTGACACTGTCTTGATTACTAATCACCTGGGATCTCTAGGGCATTGCCTTCTAATTAACATTGCCCCTCTCTAGAAGTCTCTTGACTCTTAAACTTCCAGCGTTGAGTCCAAGCACAAAAAGCATGCTTTAGTCTCATCAGAGATAAGAGAGAGAATGAGAGAGGAGAGAGAGAAAGACAGACAGAAAGTGAATATAGCAAAAATTGATATGGTATTCATGAAATACTTTCCTATCACTCCTTAGCACATAGTCTGTATTTTTCAGCTTCTCTTGAAGTTAGATGCAGCCATGTGCTTAAGTTCTAAACATAGAAATTGGGCAGAGATGCTATGTCAGTTTCTCCCAGGCCTTGCGTGTGGATGCTCACACATGCAGTTTTCCTCTTTCTTTCTGCTCGTGGGAGAAGACAGGAAAGGGCTCTAAGGAATAAAGGTCAGTCAATGTTGGAGTCATGATATTGAAAGGATGAGGGTCCCTGGATGTCTGGCTGGATTATTGCTGTCCTGGGGAGTTGGTCCTCCCCATCAATGCTGTCATGCATGTTCTATTGTCCCTGTGAACTGCTGGGGTTGTTTGTCTCAGCACTTGGCTCGCACTAGCTGAGAAACACCAAGACTGCAACTGAATGTGAGTCAGAAGAAACCTGAGGGAACGGGGCTTGCTTCTTATCAGCTATGGTACTAATTACTTGGTAACAGTTTTAGATTTTCAGCACCTACACCGTGACTTCAGCCACCCAGAATCATTATTTTGAAAATAGACAAATATTCATCAGAAAGTCACCTTGGTATTCATGAAGGTAGGTAGGACTTCTTTGTGATCTGAAAGGCCTTAATGTAGCTACAATTTGTGGCCCCTGTGTTACTTTTTTGACACCCTGCATAGTCTTTTCATGGAGTAAAGAATGCTCCTTTTCTTTGCCTTGTCACTGGCTTTGCTCTTAAGCCTCGCTCTTGAGCCATTGAATCTTCAGAGTTGTGTCCTGCAATTACTTGGAAATACATTATTTTTTCCATTCCAAGAAATACAGAAGTTGTTGATCTGCATCCTGGGGTTTGGCTGGGGCCACACCAACCTAAAGTAAGGAGTGTGGGCTCAGGGGAGACATTCCTGCACTTCACCATGCCAACCTGGCACTTCAAGATGCTCATGCTCCTCCAATTAAACTGTTCAGTTCTCAATCATCTGGAGCTGCTGCCAACTGCTGGCTGCTGATAGTCAGAGTGGCTGCTGCCCAGAATGTCAGCAATTCTGCTGTTGCAACTCTCCCGGACTGGCTTTGCTGCACTTGTCCAGCCTCACCATGACAGCCAGGTCCTCATTTCCCTTCATCTGGATGTTTTCAAGAGCGACACCTGGGAAGGTGCAGTGGAGCTCCTGTGCAGTGGCTGCTTTCAGTGCCCGCAGTTTAAGCCTTGTACTCTGTCATTTCAGCACTTTCCACACCACCTTGTCCTAGTGGGATGTTATTTCTTATTTCCAAGGAGAGCAAACAGCCTGGAGTGGAGAGAGGGCTGCTGAGCACACACTCCTTACCAGTCTGGGCTGGCTGCTGCTATACCTGATCTTGAAGAATATTTACATCGCTCAAGAAGGTAAATATATCTTTTTTTGTTGTTTTGTTTAAGACAAAAAAGACACATAAGGAAGACGAAAGGCAAAAGAGACAAACGAACGACAACAGCAAATCCACAACAGTAACATTATAGGTTTACAAAACAGGATGATAGAAACTTGACAGTGGTTGCAATATTGCAAGATGATGCCAAGAGAAGGTAAATATATCTTGATTTCAGAAACAAAGAAGCCAGGCATGGTGGTGCACCCCTATAAACCCAGCACTCTGGGGAGGCTAAAGCAGGAGGATCGCAAGTTGAGTCCAGCCTGGGCAACTCAGTGACTTAGCAAGATCCTGTTTCAAAAGAAAAAAGAAAAAGGGCTGGGGATGCAGCTCAGTGGGAAGGCCCTAGGTTCAATCCTCATACTTAAAAGAAAGAAAGAAAGAAAGAAAGAAAGAAAGAAAGAAAGAAAGAAAAATAAATAAAAAGGAAAAGAAAAAAGAGAGAAAAACTAGGAAAAGCGTGACAACTTGACAACCTAACCCTTCTCAACATTCCCATTAGCAACATCCTGGATTAGAAAATGATCATCGTGTGAAAATGTGTCTCTGTTGCTGGCATCTAGATTGCACCCTCAAGGCCCACAATGGTTGATATCATCATCATAGCCATAAGTGGACACCGGGCACTCAAAATGTGGCTGGACCCATTAAGACTTGTTACTAGTATAAGCCACACAACAGATTTTGAAGATAAAGCACAATAAGAAAAAATGTAAATTATCTCCTTAATGCATACTGTTAATTACAGTTTGAAATGTTTTTAATGATTGTATTTTGCATATATTACATTAAATAAAATATTATTAAAATTAAATTTTCTTTTCACTCAGTTAATGTGGCAGCTAGAAGATGTAAAGTTACACATGTAGCTTGCACTTGTGGCTCACAATATCTATGAATTAGAGCTCACAGGGTCTAAAGATCCATGTGAAGCAGAAACTGCCTCTGTCACCTTCTTGCTTCTTGGACAAATCCCAAGGTCTTCGACATGGCTAATAAGCCCTTCCATGTATGGACCCTGGTCTCTCTCAGGTCTACCAGCTCTCTGCTTTTAATTTCATGTTCCTGCCAGCTCTAAATGTGGGTAATTCTTCATCCACACCACGCTGTTCCTGTCTCCACTGCTTGCTTATGTTCCTTCTCTGCCTGAACTGCCTTTCTCCTTCAAAGTCACTCAACAACTCCTTCCTGTCCATCTTTCAGGACTTGATAGTTTCTTTTACAAGTCTTCACACCCTTCACCTTGCCACCTAAGGGTGAGGATGGCCAGCATACTTAGAGTACAAAATTTATGGAAACATTTAAGCAGACCTCGGAGCAGTAAGACCTCTTTAAATTGCCTGTCATAAGTCTGGTTCGCCTCACCCTAGTCCCACCAGGACTGAACTCTTTGAATATTGTCCCTCTTTCCATAGTGCTCCACCTAGAAGTCTATGGCCGCATGGAAGCAATATTTTGCAATGACCTTAATGCCGCTGTCTGTAGGGTAAGGAAGATGCCATCTTCAAAATTAGTGAATCCCCAGCAGCCCATGCAACCCTGAAAAGGTGACTGTGACACTCATAACATGAAACTTCATCCTGAGCCGTGAATTTGTTTGGCAAGCACTGTGCTCTGTATTCAGTGATGACATAGTCCTACCTTTAAAATAATCACAGAACTGTTACACTCCCTCCACTTTTCTTCTCACAACACATATTTCCCAATTTTGAGACACAGAATGCTTGTGTAGCCAGATGAAGCATGGACTCCCAGATCTCACTCCATCTTTCTGGTTCTCTAAGCCCAGATGGTCTGTAAGCCAACATAAAGGAACTTGTCTTTGCTGCATTCATTCATTCGTGCTCTCACTTATTTGCCAGTATATTGTTGAGTGCCTGCCCTATACAAGTCTTTGTTCTAGGAACTGTCAAGGCCTCAAAGAGAATCAGGAAGAATTGTGTCTATAGGCTCCTGTAGTTTATGAAATGTCCCCATATGCACTAGAGTATTCTGTTTGATTTGTAGAATCAGTATTATGTCCCTTTAAGAGAATCCCAGTTTTGCCAAGATCACATATGAGAAAGGAAAGGGATTACAGTCAAAATCGCATAGTGAGCAAGTTTTAGGGTCTGGAATGAAGACCACTTGTCCTCCTACTTGATATAAAAGTTCCCCTTGAAAAATTGTCTCCAGAATCACAGGAATTTCATACCTAGGAATTATAGATTAGTAGGAGGAAAGGGAAGAGAGAGAAAGGAAAGGGGTTGCGGAAGCCACCATGTGTAGATGAGAAGAGACAAGGACCAGCTAGTCCTTGGAGTGGCTGCTAGCCAGCCTCAGGGCCACTTCCCAGTCCCAGTGTGGCAGGGGCCCAAGGTCTGATTCCCTTCCACTTGTGTGCCTGGACTGAGCACAGAAATTTCTGCTCTGAAAAGTTTTTCCTCTTTCTGTTCCACTTCCTCCCATCCCCAGTCTTCAGGCACCTCCATCCCCAGCAGAGGAGGATGCTCTATGACAACAGCTAGACTTCTGTACAACACAGCAGAGCTTCTGCTATGTAGCCTCTCCTTACCCAGGAGGAGTCTGGAGCACAGTGCACCTCCCTCCGCCACACACGCGCCCTGTGCCCATCCCTCAGGGTTGCTGATCAGCCCCTGGACAGGCCTAGGCTGAACTAGGGGTCACTCAGCTTGTCCTTCCGTGGTAACCAGCCCCAACACTCACCCCAGGGCAGCCCGCACAGCCCCCACCACCTGGCTCACTGGGCTCCGGAGACCTGGTTGTCAGTTAAGCAGACCTGACAGCTGACAGCTTTGAGCAGCAGCCGGAGCATGGGTAGCTTTCCTTCTTCTTCTTCTTCTTTTTTTTTTTTCTCGTCTTCCTTTCTCCTGTTGTTGTTGCAAGACTCAAAACCTGACTGGAATTTAAAGCAAGTCTTTGGGATAAAAATATATGTTAGCACCAAGCTTTGCTCGCTCAGCTTCCTTCTCAGATTGGCAGCTGTCCACTTCATGGGGTCCAAGAACATAACAGGCTGCAAATTGTGAAGGAGGGGTCCGCAGCAGCAAGGCAGGTGAGCAGGCTGGGAGATGCCTGAGCAACCTGCTCCATGTTGGTCTTGTTAGTGTTGGAAGCACAGGAGGGGCAGGAAATCCTCCAGGGAAGCATCAGTAATCTGTTCCCCATCCCAAGGCCACTTCACTCACCTAGAGCCTGGGATGCCAGGAGGCTGCAGTCTGCAGCTAATCCATCCTACGCACATTATCTGTCTATTTACCTATCAGTCTCTGCTTAAGGCAGATAGATAAATAGATGGATAGATAAGAAAGAGAGACTCTAAACAGCTTAGATAAACTATCCTATTTACATCTCTGCTCCAATCTATCAATCCATCGGTCTCTCTATTGAGTGCCGGCTCTCTCTCAATCTGCCACTTCAGTCTCCATTAACCGTTCATCTGTCTTCCTTTTGCCCTACACTTTCCCCTTCCACCCCCCACTTCCCAGCATCAAAATGAATCTGAAGCTGAGACACAATGAGGCATGTCCTTCCACTCCAGTTACCCCAGAGCGGTGGCTGACTCTGGTGGCGTCCTGTGACTCTCTCCTCTTCAGGAAATATGCAGATGTCTTTTTGAAAGCTCAGGGGATGAACACTGAGTGTCACATCTGCTGGGCTAGGCCTGCATTCACCAGTTTGCAAATCCAGGAAAAAGTTCCCTAACCCAGGTTCTCTTGGGGTAAGGAAGATTGTGGGGGCCAACAAAGCGCTGAGGGAGAAGAGGCAGGTGAACAATTTAAATTAATAAGGAAACCGAGGTGTTGAGTATTTGTACATGAAAGAGTTGTGTCATTTTTTTAAGTGATTTGAACTACCCAGGTGAAGCGAGGGAGTAAGAGAAGAGGAAGAAAAGGATGAGGATTGTCTAAGTTTTAACATTAGTGCTATTAATACTCAAATAGTTCATTTCTTTAGATCCTCTGAACACAAAATTTCACTACTAAAAGCATATAGGGCTAGCTTGAATGATTACATTTCTCAAAGAAACAATGAAAATTAATATTAATTGTATGTGAAAATATCAACAATGTAAAAGAGAGAGAGGAAAATGCCCTCATTACAAGTCTATCAAGTCTTTCCTGCATGTGAAGAACATGCACACAAAGCTAGGGCGTCTTGCTTTTTCTGGGGAAACTGGGAATCTAAACTTGGTAGGGCCAGAAGATACAGCAAATCTTTGCTTCCCATTGTCCTTGTGAAGACGCCCCAGTTGTAGTCCCATGATCTGTACCAGGAGTGGAGTCCCCACCTGCTAGCTCTGAGGTCTTTCCACTGCCTATACATCCCTTCTGTTGACTTCTGGACAACTATGAGCAAAGGAAGACATTACCTTTATCTAGAGAACTTTAAGTGAAACAAGAGTCAGAAATAGTCAGTTTAAAGTAGATTTAAATTCTGTGATTGTCCCTATATCCTGAAGTACAGATCAGACATGTGGGTCCACCACTCACCTGAGTGGCCCTTAATAGGAGGAAAACAGTAACCTTGTGACCTGTAAGTCCAGTTCCAGAGGAAAAGGCAGAGTATGGGAATGACTATTTGACTGCTACCCCAGCAGATCTCACAACATCTCTCAGAACTGTGTCGAACCTGCCTCCCAGCTCACAGGTTGGTGACCACTGACCAGAATATCCCTGGAACAGGGATGCAGGACACACAGGAGTAGCAGGACTCAGAGGGGAGCACATTCACTGTCCAGGGCCAGAGAGACTGAAAAACATGAAAGGTCCCACTGCAGCCTAGAAAAATGAAGTAGAGTAAACATTTTGCTTATCTGTCATTTAATAGATTGTGTCTGACTCCATCTGGAGCCTTGTGATATTTATTTATAAGTGTACACTGGTGGGTATCAGAGGATGTCAATAAGTAATTATGTGCTCTGCAGAAAAAAAAAAAAAAAGGCCTGTTATGCAAGCCAGCCAGACCCATATTTGAATGGTGGTATCTTTGAAATGGGAGAACATTGTGCTCACAGATCTTATTTTAGATTCAAAAATTCTGAATAAACATTTTAAGAAACAAAAAGAGATGGGAGTTGAGACCTATATCCAACATTTTCTGGCTCTGACATTTGGAAAATAACTCGATGCTCCTGACTCTCGATTTGTGCAATTGTAACTGGGGAAACAGGGATGATACTACCTTACCGTTCTGAGGACTAGGACTCTCAAGATGCTTCCCAGCTGCACGACCCATGATCCTGAAGCATTCAATAATTCATCGTTTAAGAGAAGAAAAGCTTCCTGCTTACTTTAGTGATAATCCCTAGGAAAGAGGAAAAGCAAACAGTAAGGCAGAAAGGGAAGCCTCCCTATATCTCTACTGACTCCTGGAAAGAAAGGATAAATAAAAGACTTTAAATCATGGGGTTTGTGATGACAAGAGATCTACTGGAAAGGAATGTCAAATTATAAATAGTCGCTGCACAGCAAATGTTTGAATAGATGGGTGAACTCATCAATGAGCCAAGATACCCTGAACACAGCTGTCTCACATGACCACTCAGTGCACAAAGCTTTGCTAGTAAAAGAAGTTGCAAGAATTCCAGGGAGCTCTTTAAAAAGAAACAGATTACTTAGTGAGATGCTTTAAGAGCGACTCTGAATTAGGATAGGAGGGAAAATTGTATCAATATATGGATCAGCTCTATCACATCACTTAGGACAACTGTTAAAATGCATGTATTCCCAGGTGCCCCCTCAAGCCCACTGAATCAAAATCCCCATGGCGGTGCCCAACAACGTATTTAATGAGTTCTCAGTTCCTTCCTCTGAAGGCCAGGCTTTGCTAGTCCCTACTGTTCTAGTTGCTGTCACATGGACATTTCTATACCCAGGATACTACGACTGTGAGACATTGACAGAAAAAAAGAGATCTGGGCAAGAAAAATGTTCTCAGTGTACATTTATGGCACATATATTTAATGGCAAATATTGTAACAATAGTGGTAGATAAGATGGTCCAAACATGTTGTCCTGGACCCTTAACAACCAAGAATGGCTTGACCTCTAGATAGAGTCAGTAAAAATCTATCACCCTGCATCACCAAGAGCATCCTATAGCATGAGGACTTTTCAAAAAAGGTATATTTCACAGAATAAAAGTAATATCTTCTGGTGAATTATAATTTATTGATTGCATCATATATACATTTAATAAAATGACTTTATACACAACACAAGAGGTAGTTTCAAGTATCCTCCATTTAATAGATGAGAAAACAGGCTTAGAAACGTTAGATTATTTTCCCAGGTTCATTTATTTTATATGTAGGAGGATCAGGAATTCAATTCAGGTATTGAAACACTTAATATAATGCTAGTTTTACTATTTCCTTTCCTACAGATACTTCACCTGTGCAGTTTAACTTACAGGTCCTTGTGAAATTGTTGATAATTTTCGTATTTTATCTGTATCATGATATCACCTATTGAGTCAAGGAGGATATCATTTTCTTTAGTAAAATTAGACTTAAAGCTATAGAACATCAACCAACAAACAGTAGCTGAAGGAGGGCTTCTTTGTCACAAGTTTGAGGAACACTCCTCAACTCCAGCCTCACCCTTGTGATCAGTGGAGCTCAGAACATTTAAAGGCTGTGGAGACCTGAATGGTGGCCCTGCAAAAAGATATATTCACATTTTAATCCTCTGTCTCTACATATTGCCCTATATGATAAAAGTTGTGATTAAATTAATGATCATGAGAGGAGGAGTGCGTTGGTCTCTAAAGACCAATACATTTACATAAGAGGGAGGAGGCAGAGGGAGATTTCACACACTTAGGCGAAAAGGTGTGAAGACAGAGACATTTGAAGACAGTGTCCTCAAAGACTGGAGTGATGTGGCCACACACCAAGAAATGCTGACAACCACCAGAAGTCAGAAGAGGCAAGAAACAGACTAACCCCTAGAGCTCCTAGAGACAGAACAGTCCTGCCCAACCTTGACTTCATTTTAGTGACACTGATTTCAGGCCTGGGATCTTCAGAACTATAAATAAATATATTTATAGAGAATACATTTCTGTGATTTTAAGTAGCAATTTTGTAGTTATTTGTTACAGCAGCCATAGGAATAAATACAAAGACTTTGAGAAATCTTACTAGGAATAACCACAGTTAAATTGTAACCCAACATTCCCCAAACT
>RJWM01015118.1:0-48613 GCA_004363535.1 Dasyprocta punctata
AAAATGTCAGCACAGCGGGTGTCCAGGGTGACCAGATGTTCTTGAGTAACAAAGGGCCATGAGGCAGCCAGAACCTTGGTGTCTATTGATTAAGGCAGGGAGTATCAGGTGACTCAGTGCTTTGGTGGTCTTAAACTAATGAGGATCTTACCCTGGTGCATTTTTAATCTTAGTAGTTTTAGTCTTGGTCTTGCTCTTAGTCTTACTGTTAGTCTTGGTCTTGGTCTTGATCTTAGTAGGTAGGAGAAGATGGCCCACCCCTGATAGGATAATGGGAAATCTCGCAAGGGTGATACCAATAACCCCAAGTCTCTGTTCATTCCTTAGGAAGTATGTAAAGGTAGCCATTGTGAGTTTGTGGTCCTGAACAATAAACCAAATTCTAGAAAATTAGACTACTTAGAAAAATTGCGATTATGATAGTTTTTTAAAAAATATCTGTTTCTGCACAGCATGCTATGATGATTAAGTAGAGAATACACTTTATCCAAAACTTAAACCACTTCCAGGTCAGCACTATTCAAGAATATGAATTTTAGAGCTATTCTTTTGGGTTTAAATTCTGAATTTAATGCTCAGGAAAATTTCTAAAACTCTCTCTTCCTCAAATTCCTTCTTCGTATGTAAGAGAGAATGATAACAGCAGCTCTCCTCCAGGTCCTGTGAGATTTACAGGACTCCTTCACGCAAAGCACTTAGAAGAGAAAAGGAACATGGTAAATACTTAATATTCACTCTTATATGTTCTTGAAAATATTATGTATATCAACAAGTATACAAATATGTTATAGTTCTTGAAATACTCATCATGAGCGATTCAGGTGAGAAAATGCCAAGTACTCTTTCAAAATATTTGTACATTGGCAGCAGGTTAATTTTCCATTTACTTTGAGGTGGAAACAATTTACATTTATGTATCAGTCTCAGGAGTCAGAGAGATGGGCTGGAGCGTTGGCCTGGTCTGTGACTGAGAGCAAAGTGTGTGACCCGTGGGGGTTTCCGTGCACCTGACACAAGACAGATGAGCGTCCACCTTGGGAGGTGACGAATGCAGAGTCGACCATAGGTCTTGATGCACGTGATTTTATGATTATCACTTTCCCTCACAAAATTCTTTCACCGTGTTGTAAATCTGGCAAGTTTTATATTAAGCTCAATACAAGACTATGTTTTTCAATGACCGTAGAATTTGAAAGACATATCATTCAATCTTTATTTTCATTTTCTGCTTTCTCCCTTGAAGTTAGATTTATGATACACAGCCTATTGCTATGAACCTTTTAACCCTTCCACCAGCATATAAAACTGTTAATTTGTTATGGAAAATAGACATCTGCTAAATCTATTTTGAAGCACACAGTACCCTGATTTTAATCCTTTCTTGTTACAGTTATCTTGTGATTTAGACCTCTGATGGATGATTTCTGACTTGTTTCTGTTGACTTGACCGTGTGTTTGCAGGTTTTGGGCAAAACAATTTAACAGAAATCATGAGTAATAAGAGCTACTTTAAGGCCATTTCTTCTATACAAATCGATACATATTTTCTTCTTAATAAAGGGTCAAAACTCTGAAATGATTACTTTCCATATGTAAATGAGACAAGATATTTTATAGCAAACATTTATTTTCTCATTGATTGCATCGCTATACCTGTCTTCCCAGGGAGAGCACAAGATTGTAAATGAGATGCTTGGGAAGCTGTGTGCCATCCCAGGCGAGGGGCTCGGCGGCACCACGGTGCAGGGATATGGGCTTCCTTGGACGCTCTTCTTGACAGCTGGTACTGAGAGCTTTCAGGGAAGAAAGCTCTTGAAAGGCCTGAAGACAGACTTTATCTTTTGTATTACGTGATCTTTCCTGCCTGTGAGCTGCATGGCACCATAAAATAATTATAAGATTTATTTATCTCATCTGTGCCCTTCAGGGTCTGCCTAACAGGTCTATTTCCTGACTTGAATCCTGTTTGAGATTCAAGACTAGCATTAGAAACAGAAAATACCTGTTGCATTTTATGTGCCAGGAGTACTTAATTTAGAAAGAATTATTTGTTTGTTTGTTTGTTTGTTTGTTTGTTTGTTTTGAGATAGGGTCTCACTATGCAGTTCAGGATGGCCTTGAGCTCACTTTGTAGCCCAGGCTGGTCTCAAACTTGCAATGATCCTCCTGCATCAGCCTTCCAGCTGTTGGAATTACAGGCATGCACCACCATGCTCAGCTAGAAAAGATTCTTAATTTATGTTTCTCCTCATGTAAACTAATAATTTTTCCCCAAATCTATTTTATTTCAAAGAGAAAAAAATGAAACAAAATTTCAAAACGCATCAATCAGGGCAACATAAACTGATAAAGTATCACCCATCAAATTGGGGTTGATGTGAGAATTCCCTCTTGAAAGAATAAGGAAATGGTGGATCATCAAGGATAGCATATTTTCGATCCTAATAGGGTTTGAAAGACAAGCTGGAGAGGGAGGAAGAGAAGTAGCCAAGAATCAGAAAATTTGTAAAATTAGAGGAAGTCTAGATAAATCTAATTATGAAAATATCCAAGAGACACAGGAAATGGGAGGGAGTGGAGGGGAAGGGGAAGTAAGAAGAACTAATGCATACATGCACCATCTCCACATAATGGATGCAATCATCATGTACTGTAAATATGTACTAATAAAAATAAAAACTTTTTTGAATAGTGTAAGGATAAAAACATGAGTTGTATGTGGGTGGAAAAATGACTGTGCGACTAGAGGTCATTTGGATGAAAAGCAGCAAGTTGCCTTATGTTGAAATGGAGCTAGGATCCAGTAACATCTTGTGATTGGCTTTCAGTTATTATAGTGTATTTATATTAATGCTTTTTAATAGTGCCTGGCACATGGGAAATTCTCAATCAATGACAGGTTTTATTATTGTCATGCATCATCATTTTAATTTGAACTGAGGAAGCTACTATCCTGGGTGGTGTTTGCCAAATGTGAAAATTCGGAAATGGTTTCTTACATCTTTTCTCAAACTTAAATGGGTATTTAGTGCATGCTTTTCAACCTTAATGCCTCCGTGGCCATGTCCCATGTTTTCTCATCTTTATTATTATCACAGGGGGATGCAGAATTTCCTGTCTGCTCATGATGAGTTCAGTGATTTAGAAATCAAGCCCTGTAGCTACATTACCCATTCTGTTGCTGAACTGTGACACACTGTTTCATTAGTCATACCAGGTTGTTTTGGAAATATGTCCCATCAACCTATAAATTATGGAACAGCTGTTATAAATTCATAACACAACTATATGGGAAGTTTCAGATTAAGTTCATATTCTCTTTGCCTGAATTAAAATACGAATGAGCTATTTTGCATCCCAGACTTTGGTTCACTGAAAGTCTAAAGTGGGAGGATGATGTTAGAAAAAAATATATGAGAACACAGTATTATTTCAAGTCTAGATCCAGGCTGTCATTTTGACAGATACATGTTCTTGGCTTATTTTAATACTTAGATTGAAAAAAATCTGAAGAATTCTAGTTCAGTCTTTTTGTGGACTTTCAAATATATAAAGATTTGTACTCTCATGGGGAAGAGAAGATTGGGAGAGACTCTAAAGACAAGGAGGAAGTTTTCTGTTTGATGATGATTAGCCCAGGATGTTGGGTATGGCTCTCCCGTGACTTTATTTTACCCATACAGGACTTCAAAACAAGACCATAGGGAATTAACAATGGCTGCAACCCTCAGAAGGAGATGCCCCGTAGATGCCACACTGTGTACCACTATCTTCTGAACCTGTGATCAGACCACTGGCCCTAGACCTGCAATGTTAGTGAAACGTCAAAGCACCACAGGCATCCAATTGCATTTCACCTTGCCGGTGTTTCTCTGGATGAGTCGGTTGCTTGTGTGGGGGTGGGAGGGATTGGTTCTTCTTGTTTGCCAGACTACATGTTGGAAGGGGCTGAGGTCTGGCTGTTCCTAGTCCAGTGGTGGCCTGTGCATGGTGCTGGTTCCTAGACTGGGTTTGCTTGCTGGTGTAGCCTTGTCCTCTCTCCCCCCAGTCTGCGAATGGCACTGACTTGCGGGGAGAGGCTTGGGTCTGGCTGTTCCCAGTCTGACAGCAGCCTGCACATGGTGCTGGCTCCCAGACTGGGCTTGCTTCCTGGTGTGACCTTGTTCTCTCTATCCCCAGTCTGCAAATCTCATAAGGTTTTTTAACCCATAATTGGATGTCCTTGCTTAAAAATTTTAGAAATACAATTCCTACATGAATGAATTGGATTTTCAAACAGGTCCATGAGGAGACACCATGTTTGTACTATTAGTCATAACCAGCTTTGCAAACTATTCATATAGCTCACACACTATGTATGACCCTCAGAAAGAGCTTCTGCAGGTACTTTCTATATTAATCTGCTTACATTTTTTTGTTCGTATATTTATTAAGTGCCTGTGGCTCTAACATTGTTTTAGATACAAGAGAATCAGAAGTGAAACACACACACACACACACACACACACAGTCTCTGTGCCTTCTATTGGGAAGACAGGCAGTAAACAAAGAAAAATGAAATACGTATGTCAGTAATTATAAGGACTAAGAAGAGCAAATAGGGAAAGAGGAGGCAGAGAGACTGTAGATGAGACAGGGTGTCCAACATGGTCCCTTCTAAAAAGCTACTATTTGAACAGAGCTATAGAGGAAGTGAGAGAGTAGACAAAAGCCCTCAGGCAGGGAGAATGGCAAGTGAGCTAATGCTGGAGTTCCACTGATATTGAGGAACGGTAAGGAGGCCACAGAGCTGGTTGGGATGAGAAGACAGACAATGATAAGGTAGGAATTTATAAAGTCACTAGGGGCTTTATTGGAGAACTTTCAAACTGTCACAAGGACTATGGAGTCATTGTGTGCGCTGGGAAAGAATGCCAAGATGTGACTTATGATATAAATGGAAAGCTCCGATATGTTGAGATTGGAACTTGGGAAGACAAACTAGGGAAAGGGGGAACATTAAGGAGGTTCCTGCAGCAGACATGGTGGGAAATGATGGTAGCTTAGCAGGAGTGGTAGCTGTTAAGTGAGAAGTGATGGAGGTGTTTGGTGTAGTTTAAGAGCACAGGGATATGATCTGTTAATAGATTAGGTGTGGGTTGTGGAAAAATAGGTATCAAAGGTGTCTCCCAGAGTTTTTGGGAGCATCAAGCTGTGTGTCCTGAGTTAGAAACTCATGGGAGAGGAACAGTTATGTGTATGTTTAGAGGCAATATATTCATTTTGAGGTAGCCATGAGTCATTAAAGCAGAGGGGTGGAACTGTCAAGTAAATGAATGAGCTTAGAGTGGGGAGGAAGTGGCACCTGCAATATAATACTGAGGGTCTTCTGCATGTAGATGACATTTACAGCATGCAACTATGTGCGATCACCTAGAACAGGAAGGTGATTCAGGAAAAAATTGTGAGGTAGGTAAAATGCTGCTGAGAGACTGAGTAAAATGAGAGCAGAGAACTGACCAGAAACCTTGCAGTTATCAGGATCATAATGAGCCCTTCCCTGAAGTGTCCTTTTCCCACCTTTTCATCTAGACAGTTACTATTCAAGCTGTGTCTACTGCACAAAAATATTTACCCAGGAACAAATCAAACACCCACACAGGTGCATACGTGGACACACACACACACACACACACACACACACAGAGAAAGAGAGAGAGAAGAAGAGAGAGACAATGAATGAATGAATGAATGAATGAATAGGAGAAAGCCTATAAACTAATACAGTAGTGGGGTCCAGGCGAAATGACAACACTGACAGATGTAGCTCGACTGGAGGGCTGAGCTGGGGTTAAACATGTCTGTTAAAAAGGGGGTGGAAGAAGACATCTGTGATGTTCCTAGAGCCAACAGCATGAATCAACACACAGGAGAGCGCTGCAGTAGAGCTTTTGTCCCTTGGCATCGTCATCTACTCTGATGACAAACGGAAGTCAGCTCTCAGACATCAGGTCACTGCTGTCTCAAGAAAAACGAACTCTGGATGCTGATATTACTCCGTAAGGTTTTCACCTCGAATATAACGACCGTTTCTGAATGGGAAATGTATCTCTCTTTCAAAATTGGGAAATAAAAATTTGGAGATATAGTGTTCCCTTCCAAAGAAGGCAGCCTTTAATAAGAAAAACTGGTACAAAGAAATGAAAAAAAGAAAAGAGGATGGAAGCCTCCTCAATATAACGGGATTATTCAGGTGACATTGGATAACTATGGATATTAAGTATAGTTATCAGTGGAACGACTCCACAGCTACCTAGATGTGAAAGGAATTGTGTCATGGGTTAAACTAAGCCATCTACAATTGTTCTTCCTTCGTGTTAGGCTGTTGGGAAAATGTAGAATTGAATTTTAAGGGGATTTTTTTACTTCAATCTGCAGCTGATGGAAGGAGGGTGCCGGAGTAACTGCTGGAACATTTATACATATGTAGTGCTAGAAAAAAAAACAAGGTGAATAGATCTAAGATCATTTAAAAACAGTCATCCTTTTTCACGTATTAATTTTTTTGAAGTGTTATCACGTGGTCTTCAAGTGATGAATGTTGACTCTGTTGTCCTAAGAATATATTTATTTTCTCTTACTTATAGCAATATGATGGCTATAAGGATGAAATGGCACATGTAAGTTTGGGGATCTAGCTCAGTCTTCTTAAACTTCAACATGCAGCAAACCACCAGGAGATCTCTGGCAGCACCGATTGGAGTTTCATCTGTGTGGAATGGCATCTGAGGTTCTGCGTATCTGGCCAACTGCCAGTGAATTCAGTGCAGCTGATGGGTGCATGATTTTGAGTTGAAAGGCACAGAGCAGTCGAACTGGGCTGAGTGACTGTAGCTGATTCTATCTGGTGGTGAACTTCTTTAAGCTGACCCCTCCTTATCTGTTTTGATCTTTGAGTTTGTGCCATTCCACACAGATGAAGATGGTGTTCCTGACCAGTAGCTGATGTGCTTTCAGTAGAGAGAAGGAATTTGCATGACTTTCCCTGCTAATTTCCCAGAGTTCTTTATTTTAATGTATTGAAAATGGATATTAATAAAGAAAATATAAAAAGGACTTTGCTATGGAAGATAAAACATGTTTTCATAACAAAATAATTAGAGATTGACAATATATCATGTACCATAATCTTAATACATTGCATACCATAATCTTAAAAGAATAGCCAAAATGTTACTCAGAGAAAAGTCATAGACAAAATGACTCTGTTACATAAAATAAACAAACATAATAGCAATAAACTCTCTTTTCAAAGAACCAAGAGAAACTAGTTATATAAATGAAACTAACTAGGAAGTAGGCAGAAGTTCAAACAATTCCCCCAAATTATTCTGTTGTTTCAAAAATATTTCAGTATGTATTTCCCAGACTTCTTCATGGCCAAAGGAAACATTTTGAGTATTGGGAGTATTCTGTGGCTGTGGGATGGAATGAAATCAATAGACTTGTGTAAAAATTGTGACCTTGTCCTTATTAGTGCTGTACTCTAAAGCTTACCTCTGTTTAGCTTTGCTAATGAGTCTAATGGTGATGCTAATTATTGTTTGGCCAAGTAAGTCCTTTTAGAAATATGGGCCATTGTTGTTTGAAGAGGAGTTGTATTCAATTTATAGAAAAACAATAGGAATATGGATAAAACCAATCCAGATTAATCATTTTTATAGGGTAAAGCGCTCCTCCTTCCCGGGTCTACAGCCCTTAGAACAGTCGTGGTCAACCCTTGCTGTCTGTTAGCATCGTCCTGGGAAGACATAAAATACCCAAACTGCAGCTCCCCCCTCACTAATATTGTTTGGCTAAGTTTTAATCTTACTTACTTGTCAGTTATTATTTACAGATTCATAGGAATTCTAGTATGGTCTAATGGCGTTTTGGGTTAAGAATAAATATTTTAAGAGCTGGAAAGGAGATATTTTTAGATTTCTCTTTTTTAGGGAAAAA
Source organism: Dasyprocta punctata (assembly GCA_004363535.1). NCBI lineage: Eukaryota > Metazoa > Chordata > Mammalia > Rodentia > Dasyproctidae > Dasyprocta > Dasyprocta punctata. The sequence goes on from RJWM01015118.1 coordinate 7,981, forward strand.
TATAAATTACATAGAAAGCACCTGAAAAATAGTAAAGATTCAATAATCAGTGGTTATGTGTAGGTTATTTTTGCTTGAAGATCCATTATTTCTCCCAAAAGAAATATAGAAGAGTGACTGAAGACAACTCTAAAACTTCCTCCCTCCTGTCTTTTTCTCAGTCTGTATAGAGCTACTACTCAAGAGTCTCAAGTGGCGTATATCTGCTCACCTGTTTTCCTTTGCTCTTTCTTGGGATTCTCACTCCTTCAAACCTTCAAGCCATATTTCGGGCATTCCAATGAAAATTACAAGATGATCAAAGATTTGTAAGAAATGCATAAATTAGTAACAGAACAACTCTGAAGGGAAGCAACTATAAAACAATAGAATCTGAAAAGTGAGTAGCTAAGAATTAGTAATGAGCCAGATAAATGTAAATGAAACAATTTAGAAGTAGACTTTAAAACAGAAGAAATACAAGAATACATACTGACACATATCAAAAAATTTAGTACAGGAACTAATGTGTGATGTAGAGGAATGTAGATTTAACAAATACCAGTAAGAATAACAATAGCAAGCAAGAAAAAAGTATTTCAAGAAAATACTGAAAACATAGAAGACAAGTTAAATATATTAATTATATCAATAAATACAAGTTGATTAACTCATTTGTTAAAGACAGAATTATAGACTGACTACAAAATAATGTTCAATATTGCTGTAACAGGTGACAAACATGAATAAATTTAACAATAAAAGGATATAGACATATATCAAAGGGGATAATATCTCTAAGCTATTTAAAATTTATCAAATATACACAACGTCATGTTAATGACACTGAAACAAAGGAACAACAAAAAAACAGGGAGACAAAGGAACATTGTACCTGATTGGAATGTACCAGAATGCTAACCTGCTATCCTAAAAATCAATCAGTTCAAAAAAAGCAGGGAATGTGCTAGAGCTCGGACCTGCCTAATGCAAACAAGACCTGGGTTGGATGTTCAGCACAAGGAGGGAAAAAGAAAAAAAAAAGGAAAATCTCAAACTTTATAGTATAGCCTTGTATTTTTGGTGAGTATGATAGCCTTAGTAGACACTTAAGCTCTCTAGGTAATTTATACTAAAAGAATAATAGAATGTGAAAAATAATACGTTTGTGATTTCTAATAAAATAAAGGATTCAGACTATCGTCACTCATGTTATTAGGCAAAAGTTAATGGTGAACATTCAGTTGAAGAGATCAGACTTCCACCACTGGCAGTTTTATTACTGGGAAAGTGAGATGCTTAGACAATTTGTGTTCTCTTCTGCCATGCAGCATGAATAACAGAGCCACCTAGGAAGTCTTCAGATTGAGCTTGCAGTCTATTGGAAATAAAGGGGCCAGAGGGAGAAGTTAAATGATATGATCAGGAAGAAGTCAGTCAAGTCCAAAATAGGAAGTTTTCTAGGAAAATATGACCCAGTCTCTCCAACGGCATTTTTAAAAGGTGAGTATGGATCCTCTAGTCTAATGATACTTTTTAAAAGATTTAAGGGCATGTTACTCATATTTTCTACCTGTCTGGGACGGTTATTTTACTTCTGCTTTCCCAGCACTGTGCAGCTATTATGAATCCTCCTTTTACTCTTAGAAGCATTTAGCATAGAGTTGTAGATTATATGACTGCCTTGCTTAAGAGACATGTAAGAAATACACTGAGAAGACTCGGTTTGAATACTGATCCACACTAGCCAAAACCACAACAGAACCTGCCAACAGTTTGTTTATATGCACACAAACATTTTTTTTAGTGCCATGGGGGAATCTGAATAAGAATTGAGAGTTGGGTAATACAGTGAAATTTCCCTTAGAAGATTCCGTGTGACAGTGGCAGACTATCTTTCAAAAACATAGGTGCAAAAATGTTGAGAAAGAGAAGCCGAAAAGTAAGTGATAAGAAGATAACAATTACGGGATCTTGAAAAATATACAGGATCTCTTTATACTGTCTTGAAGTTATCCCAAAGTTAAATATCAGAAAGCAGGGTGGGTGGAAAGGAAGAGATGTGGTGGCCATGAGCACACTTGAAGAATTTCGTGGCGTATGCTGTCATGGCTTATTGGGCCAGTAGGGTCAACAATTATGGGTTTTTATCTTAACACCTGGCACAGGAAGGTACTCAGGCTATGAGGGGCATTAGTTTAGTAAGACAGAGTTCAAAGAAAAGCATAGCCTAGTCTCCATATCCCTCTGTGGAAGCAGAAAAGTCAGTAAGGCTATTCTGTCTTTCCCCATTTTCTCTTCTGTCTGAGTTGTGCAGCTGAGTTTGTGTAAGTGAGGAGTTTCCATTATGCATCTTATTTACCAATTCTCATAGTTCAGATCAAAATTTTAATATACATCCATATAACTCTAAATGTCAAATATCAAAATCTGAATAGCATAACTTTTCATAAAAGCATGGCAATCTCCAAATAGAAATGAGGCAGTCAATCACCAGCAAGTTTATCATAACAGTATCTACAGAATCAGAAAACAGGAGAAGATGCAAGTGGCTTTCAGAACTGAATCAATCTGTTATGAGAATGCCTTCTATACCTACTGTTTTCAAAAAAAAAAAATTACAAGAAGAGGAAATGAAAGTTCTTTTGTAAAGATTCTGATATTTCACAGGCTGCAAGAAATTGTGTTAGTGCCTGAGCTCATCCCTGGGAATATGGTCCATGGGGTCTCACACCCCAATGTCCCTGCGTGCTGCTGTGCAAGAAAAGGTAGCCTGAGGAAGGGGTGGTGGTAATGCCAGCACCATGGATACCACAATCAAGATTTCAAATAAGTTGTGCGGTGGTACCTTGGTACTTGCCAGCAATGGGACCTGGGAGGTGTGAGGAGTGTCCAAAACAATGAGTACCCCACAAATTTTTCTGGCAGTCAATACAGACAAGTTCCAGCTTGCGTGTCAGGTACCAGATGCAATGAGTGCAGGGACAAAGATTTTACATGACGATGCATTGAATACCAAATAAGTTTCAGCACAGTTCAGCACCAGCATATGACTGTGTATTCGAGATAGAAGTACTCACTATGTCTAAGTTTTTCTAGATTTAAGCCTGATTGTTTCCTTTTAGTTACTAACACACTTTTATTCCTGATACCTTAAAATATTATTAAATAAATGACAGATACATCAAGGGACTCTTCTTCAAAAAGACTCTGGAGAAACTGTGGTTATATCAACAACACATGAACAGAACACTCTTTGGAGTATTTTTTTTCCTATAGTGAATAGTACTCTTTGATGGGTTATATATATTTTTTCCAGTGCCAGGGATCAAACTTACAACCTTGCACCTGCCAGGCAAGCGCTAAAGCCACTGAGCCAAACTCCCAGCCCTATTATTTTTGATGCAGGGTCGTATTATGTAGTTCAGGCTGGCCTTGCTCACATTGTAGCCAAAGCCAGCCTCGAACTCACAACATTCCACCTACCTCAGCCTCCCGAGTGCTGGGATTAAAGGCATACACTACCACACCTGGCGATTGGTTGTATTTTGAAAGGTAGATGAAATCCAGGTGTCTTGGTTACTTTTCTCTCATTGCTGAGACAAAATATCTGATACCCGAAATGAAGGAAGGAAAGGTTTATTTAGTTTACAGGCTTTTGCAGGTTTCAGTCCCTACTCAGCTGGTTCCAAGAAATGGTGATGTGGCTAAGGGGCAACTGTTCATGGTGGCTGCAAGCAACAAGAGCAAAAAGGGCAAAAGGGAAAAACACGCCTCTTTCCCTCCATTATACTGTATGCCACCTACCTGCCCTTGGGTGGGTGCAGCACTCACACTGCCAATCCCAGCACTAAACAACCAATCACAAACACTAGACTTGGCCACCTTTGAAAGACCTGCTCCCTGTGACCACATGAGGCTTTGGGGAGACATTTAGACACAAGCCGTAACATTCCACCTCCTGGGCCCTCAAGGACTCGTCACATCCTTCATGCAAAAGACATTTAGTCCATCTCCAAGAGTTGCCAAAGTCCTAACAGTTCCAGCATTGCTGAGAAGTCCAAGGCCCAAGTCTTCTCTGAGATCTAAGGCAAAGTATTAGCTATAACCTCCTGTACCAACGAAAACAAAGTTAAACACTTCCAACTTTCAATGGCACAAGATAAACATTACCATTCCAAGGGGGTACAAACAGAGGGATACAAAAGAATGGGAACTAAGGCAAGTCCAAAATCCAGCAAGACAAACATTAAGTCCTAGAGTTCCACATTCAGCATCTGAAGTGATCTGTTTATTAGCTCCAAAGGACTTGGGTGACTCCAACCACATGGCACTTCTGTTGGTTGTAGCACCCATAGCTTCTCTCTTGGGATGGCTTTGCTTCCTCCTTGCAGGTTTCCTTAGATCCACACTCTTGGATTTTCCAAACTTCTGGGTTCTCCATTTCACTTTTGGCTTCACACTCACAGCTTCACACAGCGCCCTCTCAGGGGCACACTGCCTGACCTCCCAGGCCTTCTGAAATCAGGGCAGAAGCCTTTTTAACCTCAGAATGCTTGTGTTCTGTGTGCACCTAAAACCAGCGCCACATGGGTGGTGCTGAGGTCTGCCGCCAGCTGGAGCAGTAGCCAGGCTCTCCTCCTCTCTCTTGGCTGTAGGGTTCGAGTGCTTGGATCACTGGGCACTCTGAACCTGATTCTGAGGGACAATTTCTCTATGCCACTGTCAGTGTGGAACCTGATACAGCCGTCTCCATTTTGGAACCTCATGTGGCCTCTGCCACCATTCTGGAACATAGGGTTGCTGCCACCATTCTGGAATGTGGTGCTCCATGGCTTTCTCCTCAAATCAAATTCTTTCACTTTTGCAATTTTGAGGCTGCAAAGCATGGGTACCTGCTACAGATTGTGATGCCCCCAGGCCATCTTTTATATTCTTCTGTTCCTTCTCAGCAACCGAGATCTCCTCAGTTCTATCTTTGTACTCCACAGCTTTCCTGGAGCTTCCTTTCTAGGCAAACACACAATGTTTTAATGCTGGGCTCATCGCTCTTGATTCACAACATAAATCTGGCTAAAAGCCCCCAACAATAGACATGCTACTGTCTCAACATTTGACTTCCTTGAAATTTCTTCTACCAGATCAATTAGTCCACCACCCTTAATTTCATTCTCAGGCAAAGTCTCTGGACAGGAGCAAAATACAGACACTCTTTTTGCCAAGTTGTAACACACTTTGTGTGGAGTCCAACAACCAGTGCTGTCCTTCTTGACAGAAAGCTCCTGAGCCTAGTCCTTACTATCAGGATTACTATCAGCCTTCTGGTCTTCTGAGTTCTGACCAGAATCTCCCATACAGAGCATCCTAAAGTGTCCAGCTCTACACTTTCAGGCAACATCTCCAAATCTTTCCAAACTCTTCCCACAAGCCTTTCCCAAAGGTTCTTGAACCACATGTTCAAGTATAGTCACAACGATGACCTCACTCCTTTGGTACCAAATTCTGTCTTGGTTACATTTATTTCCTTGCTGAGACAAAATGCCTGACACCCAAAATGAAGGAAGGAAAGAAAGGTTTATTTAGCTCACAGTTTGTGGAGGTTTCAGTCCATAATCAGCTGGCTCCCAGTCAGGGTGGTGTGACTGAGGGGTAACAGTTCATGGCAACTTGGCAGACACCAAAAGCAACAAGAGCAAAAGGGGAGGAGCACATAGAGAAGATTCTTCCTGTCCCATGTATTGTATGTAAGCCACACCCACTTGGGTGTAGCACTCACACCCATAATCCCAGCATTGGACTGTGAGTCACTCGCAAGCTCTAAAAATCCACCTCCATGACTGCTTGAGGCTTTGGGGGGACATTTAAACACAAACCATAACACTAGGCATACTTTTTCACTGGGGCCAATATGCTACCAGAAATCAGAATTCAAATGTAAGCTCTCATAAATGACATCTCAAGTAGTATGAGAAGGTGAAGTGTAATGAAAAGGGTAGATTGTGCATGTGTGTGTATGTGTGTGTGTGAGACCCTAGAATGATTATTTACTGGCTCATAGGGCTCAAAGCAACCATGGAAATCAAGATAGATTTAAAAATCAGAGTCAACTGAGATGGCAAGTGGGAAAATGATTGTGGATATAAAGTGTCATATAAATGTTTGATATACTTATTACAAAAAATCATTTAGTGATAAACATCTTTGAGACTAATAATATTTGATAAAGGTATAATTTTGTGTTTACAAAAGGTTTGTTCAATAAAATTTGGCTCATTTCTCTATTTAATGTTTATTAATAAACTGTGATCTGATATAAGACATGCTACAACACAAAACTAATATAAGAATGAAATATATAAATCTGAATATAATTTAGGGCAAGATAATTTGAAGATCATTTTTTTCAAACTTCTATGTAAGTGAAAACAATTATATAGACAACAGATTGTCTGGTCAAAAATAACTTGGAGTGATAATATATAGTCAATAAGATAGTAACTGAAATTTGCATTCAAAATAAGAAGGAAATGCTATTTTCTATGCTTGTTTGGTCAAATTTTCCTTAGTAAGTGGTAATCTTTTGCCTGACTTTGTAATGGCCAGCAGCAAAGGATTTTCTAGAATATCAAGCAAGTAAAATAGAAACAGGAAAGTTTCAGTTCCAGTAGAAACAAAGAACAAAAATAATTCAATTTACAAAGCTTGGTCAAATTGAAACGGCCCTAGACAAAAATCTGCAGGATATAAAGGAGAAAGAAAAGTTGTTTAGAATGTCGTAATGGAATGCAATTAAGGAAAAGAAAATGTAAGCTGAATATCAGAAACAATTTCCTAACAGTCTATTAGAGTGTACATTAGTTTCCCAAGGGAAGAAATGGAAGCCTCATTGCTTTAGTCATTTAGAGCCAGACTGATTCCCAGAGGGCGTGGCAACTGTGAAGGAAATGGGAAATGCAGAGTCCTGACAGTCAGTCTAAGTTAATTTTATCACACAGTGAAATACTGCTCCCGGTTCTGGGAGGGATCTGAAATCACTGCACTGGGGGTGCTCTTCCTGGCCACATCTCTAGATTCCGCCCCTAGTGTCAGGTCAAGTTTGCTGCTGGGGAAACTCAGTCCCACGTGTGCTGAGTGCTAGGACACAATGGAAAGATAGCACTGGATGGTGAGAAAATCTGAGAGCGGCTGCAGCTTCTGCCATTCCTAAGCAACTGAGCTCGCTTAGGTCACCTAGCAGGGATGGACTGGTTCCTCCTCTTGCCCTCACCGTCTCCTCCAAAGCCCACTGGAGAGAGTGAGCGGCCCAGCATGGCTGCTTCTCAGTCACCGCAATCAGCTACAAGACAGCGCCAGGCTTGGACGTGCTGTGGGAACCAGCTTGTACCGGCTGTTTACCAACCAAAGTGTTCTTTCTGTTTCTGTAGCACATGGAACATTTCTTTTCAGTATCCTTTAGTGTTTTCTAATTTATCCATCTTTTTCCTTCTTACCACAAAGATGAGACTGTGTTCTTCTTAAGCACGCCCATTTCCCTAGCCTCAAGATTCTCCTGATACTTCAGGACCCAGCCAGAATTAACACAAAGTAGAATCTAAGCACTGTTTAATGTAAGGCACCGTTATACCTCATGAAGAAAATCATGCTGACCCTAACTGTGACCTGATACTTTATCTCTGGGAATTTTTATTTTTTCTTCTCTACGTAAATTCAAACATTTTATGGGTACACATTAATTACATAGAATATTGGGGTTCATCGCACAGTTGGTCCACACCCACTGTCCCAGTTTCCTCCTGGATCTCCTCTCATCCCCTTCCTGTTGTCTAATACTCCTCCTTCTACTTTCATGTAGTCTTGCCACTACCCCAATTCCACAGATTGGAGAAAATATGACACTTGTCTTTCTGGGTCTGTCTTATTTTGCTTCACATAGTAAACTCAGATGATTGGATAAAGGAAATGTAGTTTATATACATTGTGGAGTATTACTGGGTCTTAAAGAAGGAAATCATGTCATCTGCAGGAAAATGGACAGAACCAGAGAGCATCATGCTAGGTAAAATAAGCTGGAAGCAGGGAAGGACAGTAAACTGTGGTGGTAGTAAATTTACCAGTCACATGCTCATGAGTGTTTTAAAACTAGTGGAGTAAGTTAACATATTCTTAAACAATTTCACATTGCAGTGCAACTTTTTCTGTATCTCCTCTAAACCTAGAGGTATCAGTGCCAATCCAAAGTTTAGAAAAATATGGTCTTCTGTGCCACGCATTTCTTTGAAGGTTTCCAACTATGGACTCAGGTTTTCTCAGAGCTATTGACCCCTGTTTTGCAAAATTTGTTGCTCACACTTTCCTGTAAAACCAGCAAAAGAGCACATCGCAGTCTCTTGGCACAATCTTTCTTCCGTAAGTCCAACAAATCATTCCATTTCTGCTTTCAAGAAAATGAGTAATTTTCACGTCTTTTAGAATGGCTATTTGCTTCTGGACTATTAAATGTATACCTCACTGCATGATTTCTGAGCCTTGCCAAATGGACAGTAGCATTTCATTTCAGTACAGACTCCCACCGTAATTTCTGAAGACATTTTAAATGGCGATTAAATGCAACAGTTGCAGAATAAACATGACTCGATTAAAATGACAGTGGGAACAGCTATGACCACACTAGTTTATGTGCAGACAAGGGCACCTGTCCCCGGGTGCAGAGTGACAGGAAGGTGGGCAGATCCAGGTTTTCTGGAAATACCTTGAGCCTTCCATCCTTGGGACATTTTCCCTCAGGTCTCATTCGTCCCAGCTGTCCTTGAGGGAAAGGTAAGTTACTGAGAAATAATCACTGGTAGCTTCTCTCAAAGAAAACTACAGGTCTCCAAGCTGTTCCTCCTCACAGTATGTACCGTTTGGTGCAAACACACGAGTTAGAGTATTTAAAACTCTGCTCACCATTCTCAGAATCTGTGCTGCTCGTATCAGAGGAACTATCCCCAAACCCCTGTCGTAGAAACATGCTTCCCTCCATAATCACTTCCAAGCAGTTGCTCCAGAGGCTTTCTGAGAGAAACAACCTTCCATTCTTCCAGATAGCCTCATGCATTTCAACAAGTATTATCCATTTTAAAATGAATTCTTGTCTTTGAGGTGGTAAACTATGGAAAAATGTGTATCTTCTAATTAATATAATGACGTATCAGTCAAATGAGCCCTTTCTCCTCTTCCTTACTGTGTAGTCAATGATTATTGCTGTATAGTCAGTGACGTTTGGGTCTCTCTTCCCTTCTAGTGTCAGTCTGTAATGGTGGCAGGATTAGTGTAACACAGTTTGTTTGTGTACATGTGTGTGACTAGTTTTAAGAGCTGCCAGCATTACAAAGGAATATGTACACTCCTAATCCTGTTAGTCTGCACCCCCCTTTCTCTAGTGCACAAATAACTACTGAGCACCTACTATGCACCATACTTAATGTGAGGCATAGACGACCAGTGAAGGCAGTCATGGCTCCTGGGCTCTCACCAAGTCTCCCTGGAAGGCTGATCACCTATTTGATGGTTTGGAGAGCTCGAGTGACCCAACACATGGACTCCAGCACAAATGGAGTAACTGTTCCACATCACAGATTCTGTGTGTGTGTGTGTGTGTGTGTGTGGCCAGATTAGGAGATGCAAATGCATCCAAAATTTTAGTGAAAGGGCAGACGACCTCCTGGAGGAAAGCATCAGAGATCATGTGTTGTCTGTAAGGGCTCCAATCATACCATGTCATGCCTTCTCTGGAACTGAAAGAGCCAAGTTTTGAAGTCAGTAGAATAATTTTGCTGGATTCTGCACACATTAAAAAAAAATAGATAGAAATAACTGTTCAAACTTACTGGAAAAGTACTTTTACGAGACCATAAACCATTCAAACCCATCAAACCATTCTAAATTTGAGAAGGGCAAGCAAACTGCTAGCTGAATGTTTAGTTAACATTCATTGCTACTTTTCTGTGACTCACATTTAGTAATACAGCAGAGTTGTGCTCTTGCTACCATATGTGCACCTATTCAGTTCCCATGTATCACCAACACATATGGTTCATTTCTACCCGTGTTGTGACACGTGGAACATAATTTCGCCACTTCAAATGATTATGGGGGTTTATCACTGCTTCTGTATGTATGTCTGCTCTGCTATTCCTTTATTACAGCAGACTTAACACTTTCCATATTCAGTACCTTGCAGTTCAAATCATGGAGGAAGCTGATTAAGTGATATAACTAACATACTGGTAGGAGCTCTAAAACTGTATCTCTAACTATTTATTATTGCCTGGATACTCCAAAGTTTTCCCTGAATTTAAAATGAGCAAATACCTATCCATATTTTTGTGCACTTACCAAATTCCAATGAGATAAGCAGTTGATATACATTGCATCATTGAAAGACCACACCAAATTTGAAGAATTAGGTCTAGAAAGCTCTTATTTCTCTTGGTTCCTGCAGCTACCTTGTCCAACTTCCTGTGCTGATATAGCTTATTTTAAAGTATAAGCTCCTTTCTTCTAAGGTGGTGTGATGCTCAATTTTATGTGGCAGCTTCACTAGGCTATCATATCCAGCAACTTAATCAAACATTCATCAGGGTTTTTTCTGTGGAGGTATTTTGTAGATGTGGTTAAAATCTATAATCAGCTGATTAACTTGATAAATCATGTGGACCTCGTCTGATCAGTTGAAGTCCTACGAACAAAAACAGAGTCTTCCTGAGAAACAGTGGGTTGAAGTTCAAGACTAACCAGGAAGACTGCACCCATTCCCAACCGACTGACTGCAGCGTGTGTTCAAGACCATGTTTGCAGCTTGCTGGCCTGCCCTGCAGATTTGACTATCGGTTTAGCTCTGACAGTTTCATAAATCAGTTTCTTAAAATGAGTCCCATTGTAGGATTCGCAGACTGTCCTGTTACTGCTGCTCTGTGGCTCTGGCCGACACAGCTGACAAAGATCTCTTCCTGACTACGAGACTAGAGATGAAAAGCTTGGAAGCCAAATTTTGTAATTAGATTATCATACCAGTAGTGCCTGTTCTTTTTAATTCCTAGATCTTCTCACTAGTTTCATTACATGGCCTATCTCATGTTCTCTCACTGGGCCCAACTTGCCGTAAGAAATACAAATCCATTTCCATGAACTGACTATACAATATATTTCCCTGCTACTTACAATAGACATCATTAATTGAATGAGTAACAAGACGACTTTAGGTATGTTTAGATATGAAACAAGTGGTTTATCTCTTATATTCATATATTGCTTATGTTCATAAAGATCTGACTAAGTGTCTCAATTTCCATAGGCAACATTTTTAGTGTTTTATTTATGAGGTAAAAGCTTACAACCATCCCTCATTATAAAACCTGGAGGTGTCCACCCCCAGGACTCCTATCTTAGTGCTGCTTTCTGAAGCAGGGAAAACCTTTTACATTCACTGAAACATTGTGGGTAATGATCCTTAAAAATTTTAGCCATTCTAATTAGCGCGTCCCAAGGAAGGAAGCAGTGACAGTTGGGAAAAATTGACTATTTGGATATTCTAATGATTAATGTTGCTACAGCAGGAACAAACAACAGGGAGATAATTTCTAATACTAAATTAGTTCTGCGAAACCCAGTCCATTGACTCATATTCTATTCAAAGCAACACAACTGCTACTCTGCATAGATAACAGAATGCCCAACCGTGGCTGCTCTAGCTGCAGATTTATGCTGCATCTTTTAGTTACAAGAAGTGCAAAGGAAAGTCATGTGTTTTGAGTTTTATCTGGGCCCTCCTGGCAGGATAAATACTGATTCCATGTCTTCTTTCAGAAGACTATGTTTTAAAAGTGAAGTGATAAATGTAACATTGAATTTAAAAAGTAGGAAATCTTAAAACTAAAGGTTTCAGGGTAGAGGGTGCAGTATGAAGCTATACCCCCCACCTGCATTCACCAGTTTGGGTAAAACAACAATAATAACAACAACGCCTTTCCGATAACTTACATATACGTACAATGGAACAGAACAGAGGTTTATAAAATTAAGGAAAAAAATAGCCGTTAAGGCCTCTGGTTAGGAAACCTTGACTGTTAATGTGAGAAAGTTATTAAAATTTCTAAAATAGAAGTATTATAATAATCCAAAGAGTTTTATGATCTTTCCATTTTGTTTCTTGAACTGAACACTATAACAGTTTCTTTACATTAAAATGCCGCCCAAGCCGGCTTCATTGTCCTATGACCTGTGCAGCCCCATGGGTCCCCACACTTGATTTACTGCTCTGCTGGGACATCGGGAGACTCCTGACGGTGTCGTCTGAGCTTGTGTTTCGCAGGTGGGGTCTGAGGGGCCAGTGGAGCACTCTCATGAGCAGCGGCGACACGAACATGCAAATGCGGCCCCTGCTCCTGGCAGCTCCCGCCCACACAGTATTCATGATCCCCAGTGAGTGTAAGACTCCTTCTTCTGTTCCGGAAATTGAACCCACATACTTTTCCCTTGGCTACACATATCCTCAGTAGCCCCCCCACCCCCTTTATCTTAATTTTATGTTGAGGCAGGGTCTCCTGGAGTTGATAATTTGGCCGGGTGCTGGGTTTATACTCGTGATCCTCCTGCCTAAGCCTACCAGAGTGCTGGGATTACAGGCACACGTCAGCATGCCCGGCTAACCACAGAACTGTTGTGGGCTCATGATGAGTTGGAGCTGAGAAAGACACGAAGTCAGAACAACGTGAAGCTGGTGTCCCAAGACGAGGTCGGGGAGGCCATGGTCTCCACTTGAGCCAGAATGTGCTCTGCATGCAGGAAGAGGGTGGGGTGTCCTGGGAAACACTGATGGCCATATCCTTTCCTCCTCTTGTGACCTTCATGGATTAACTAAACAACTGCAACGAAAAGGAGATAAAAGGTAAGGTGAGAGCAATTCATGGCTCCTTCCCTACTCAACAGTAAGCCTGAGATAGACAGTATTGTTAGAGTGACTGCACGTCAAGAAATGAAATAAAAACAGGTGAGATGGTTTATGGTCACCATCTGAAAACTACAAAATGCACATGCAAATAAGAACTATGCAAATGAAACTTGCAATTATAGTGACTCTACTCAAATGGTTAAATGATCTTATATTCAGATTTAAAGGTGGCATTGAACAACATAAAACTGAAAGGTAATATGCTGATGATTTATTTTTTCATGACTTAGAATGACATTAAGCAAAAACAAAACAAAAATCCAAAATGCTGCTACAGGTCATGAGAAAGATCATGGAACACGAGGGGAAAAAGTAATTTTTAGTACCATATATGGCAGGAGTTTTTTTCATGCTTTTTGAACAAGGGACCTCACATTTTCATTTTGCACAGAGTCCCACAAATTATGCAGCCGACCCTGGATGTCATCAGCCCTCTTTGCAACAAAAGGAGCCAAAAGAATGCCTCATCATTCTTTTGGCTAATCCAGAGTCTTTAGCAAAGGTTCTTTCTGGCTTTCATGTGAGTTCTTTCCTATTGGTCCCAGTCCAACTGCCCATTCTGTCCTCACATAGTCAAGGCTTTGTTGGTTGCTTTGTTTGATTTTTCTATCCACCTATGTGTAGGATATTGTATTTAATTCTTTTAGCTTTAATACTATGACTAAGATACAATATGTATACGCACAGCTTCCCATAATGAATGTATTCATTATGTATCACAAACATATACTAATAAAAATCTTTAATAACAAATTAGGTACAAAGAGGAAAAATAATATAATATTCCCCAGTAGCAAAATTTATTTTCCATTAATTAGACCTAATGATTGGAACAATAGAAGCAAAATTTGTCAAAATAATATTGAACCCTGAGCTAGCTCTTCTCATTTTGGCAGGATATCTATTTGTACATCAAAAAGACCTTTTACTCCAGTTCTGTGTTCTCTGCTGGATGACACTTTTTTCCTTTCTTTCTCTTTCATTTAGATTTTTTCTAAGATGTATAAGAATTTTCTTCACAACAATCTGGAGTATACTGATGGCACACATGGTAGCTGTTACTTGTCTCATATTCAATCACCAACTAATTATATACATGAAGTATAATTTAGTAGTTTTCCGGTTGAGCACACCAGCCTATCATGCTAATATTTAAGGAGCACTAATGTAGGTTTTTCTATTTTAGTTAACTGAAACACCCTGCAAAATATTTTCAAACATTAATATGTGTGTGCCTTTGCATTGTAACTTGATATCATCTGCTGACTACGTGTGTATACTCTTCATATCTGCTTTCCCAGTGTATGCATTTCTTTTTATTTATGCAAAAGTAAAGTGGGCCCCACCTGTGTGAGTGTTATTCAGCAGTTTACCATCAGAGAGATAAATAAGAAATGAACAGTTTATTAATGAAGAACCACGGAAGCTAGTAAAGTTGCTCCTCAGGATCAAAGGCAGATTGCTTCCAGATCTCCCAGATACCAGAATTCACAGATTGGCAAGTCTCTTGTATAAAGGGGCGTGGTATCTGCACCTATAACCTACACCCATCCTCCTCTATACTTTACATCATCTCTAGGTTACTTGTAATACATAATGCTATGCAAATGCTATGTAACTAGTCTTTGTGCTCTACTTCTTAGGGTATAATGGTGAAAAAAGTCCGTCCGTGTTCAAGTCAGGTTATAATTTTTCATGTATTTTTGACCCACAGTTGGTTGAATTCATGGCTATGGAACCAACAGGTAAGGAGCGCTGATAAGTCTGCTCCTGAAACGCAAACTTCCCTTACTAGACATTTGAACAAATTCCGAACTTAACGGTTCTATAATCTTGGACAAGTTGCTTAACTAGTAAGCAATACCACCTTCTTCATTTGCAAAGTAAAGTTAAGAGCATGTAACTGGTAGCCCTTGTACAGAGACACTTTAGCGCCCTCCTGCAGGGCAGCGTTCCTGTTGTCACTGTTGCTGTTTATTCCCGTGCAGCCGAGGGCCCAGCCCCGCGTCCCCTGTCTTCTGAGCCAGCAGAAGCCGGCGTCGGGGTTGAAGCAGTGCTGTACGGAGTCTTAGCGGTAGGAGCGATCTTGTTGCTGACTGAATTTCCAGTACTTAGCAGGCAGCGTGGCAGGGCAGCAGGAGCTCGGCGGTTCTCTGATGAGACGTAGCGAAGGTATTTGATCTCCACGACCCCTTCCCGCTCTGCCCATTGGAAAGTCCATCTGATGAAGCAGCCTGCTCCACGGGGCTCGGGAGAGGTCCCGCGCCGGCCGGGGGAGCACGGGCGCGGTGTCTGCGGGGTCACCTGCGCAGGAGGCACGCCGAGTACGGGAACCGCTCCAGCTCTTCCCTCAACCTCTGTCGGGGGCTTTCGGATAAATAATTGTGCTCTGAATGAACACTTGCAATAGTGCATAGGGAATAGGAAACTGTTGAAAATGATTTTAAGGAAAAAAATTGAATTATTTGTCTTCTGAATGAATTTAGATGATTAAAAAAAAGACTGACTACACTCTTTTAGAAATTTCAAAGTGGGCTGGCTAGGGTTACTTCATTTAAATAATTACACAGTGTGCATGAGTGGCTCTCATTCGAACACAGTTGGCAATATCGGGAGGTGTTTAGGGCTCTCACGCTGGTGAGGAGGCTTCTTGCCTCTGGTGTGCAGGTCAGAGACGCCCCAAACATCCCGTGAGGAGCGGACACGCCAGGCCTGGGGTCCGCCCCAGCCTTTGAAGAATGCTCCAGCCCGACACCGAAAGTGCTGAGCTACTCACCGCGGATTTTGGATGTGTGTATTAAGAACGTTAAGGACCTTCTTTAAATACATTTAATCAATTATTTATAATTATTACTTATACTTTCTGCACAGGTTTCTACTTGTGGCAAAATTAGTGCTGAAGTTTAGGTTCTTGGTAGCTTCTTGAAATGATATCCATTTAAAGATGGTTTTGGTTATGCGGCTATTAGTGAGGGCGAATTTTAACACCCAGTGAATGTTTGAAGTAACACAAATAGTGACATGGTCCCAGTGTTACAAAGGGCTTCTATTATTCTGGCTAATGAAAAACTTTTGTCATTATTTTCCCAACTTCATTGCTTCAGAATGTTATACCCTTTGGTTAAGTAATAAAGGTTTAAAAATCTTGTATTTTGACTGTATCTATTGTCATAATTTTTGTATTAAGTAGATGTGTATTAGTAGATTACTTTGCAGCCAAAAAAAAATTGTAGATTTACCATAATCTAATGAAGACTTGGAATCATAACCCCAAGCATGAGAGAGAGGGTGTCGAGTTTGTTAAGTAACTTACAGCACTAACAAATACACACATTTTTGGGCACACGTTTTCATGATTTAATTTTTCAAAATGTTCCCTCCATTTCTGTACTTTGGTCTGCTTCTGGAGGAATATCTTATTTTAGACTTCTTTAAAAATTTACAATGTCTTACTAAATGTAACTGCTTCTAGGAAGAAGCTGGACCACATTCACTGTTCATTATTTCATGACCCTGGAGTCATTTTCTCAGAATTTTGTATAATGGAAATTATAATAAGGATTAAATAAGATTATGCAGCAAAAGTGTTTCCCCCCCTACCTGGCCCAGAATGAGGTTCTCAATAAGGGGGCATTATTTGTCCCTCTCTCACCTCTTGAGTTCTTGATCCTTCAGAAGTATTTACAGAGACTCATGGTCTACGAGCACTACCCATGTTTTAAAAGGGGAGAGATTCCCTCTTGTCTGCATTTTAATTTACCAGTTTTCACATTGTTAGTTTTAAGTACTCTGCTCATTAGACACAGACGATTCAATTGTCTGGACATGCTTTGGACTAAGCAGCAGAGTAAGAAAAACAGACATACTTTAAAAAACAAATTAGAATCCTGCAACCCGAACTGATATTTTAAACGAAGGGAGACTGAAACCTCACTTTAAATCCTAAAGGTTTTTTCTTCATTATCAATTTGAGATGCAATAGTTTCCCTGCTTTATGTTTGTAAGACAGGATGGACTGAGATATTACCAAGCCCATTGGAACCCTTTCAGAAAATATTTCTTTGTATTGTTGGCTTCCTGGGTAATTCATCCTTCAAGCAAGGGATATAGTTAAATAGGTCATTCAGGAAAACGTCTTCCTTTCTAGATTGTAAACCACCACGTTCCTTTTCACTGGAAGTCGTGTGAAGCCATGCAAGGCAGGGTAACGGAGAGAAGCCAGCCTGTGCTAACCTGCTTCATGAAGACCTAACGATATGCCCACTTCTTCGCTCAAGACGCTTTTGTTACCAAGAAAGAACACTGAGAGCTGCAGGTGCTCAGTGCCTGCCTGACGACAGACACGGGTCTCTTCTAACAGGTACATAGCAACAGACCTCTAAATAGAACCCACCAGCTGTTAATTTAGAAGAGCAAGAATATTTTGCTTTTTCTGCAGTCCAGTTTTCTGTGATTTAAGCATTAACCCATCTTATTTTCAGTGATAGCTGACAATAAGCAAAATTCCCCCAACATCCACAAAGCTTTGAAAAGCTCTAACCTCATTCTACAGATAAATCTCAGGCCGTCTGCTCATATCCTTTTGGAGAACCTGAAAGAATTTTTCCCTTGAGGTGAATAGCTTTAACACACATGGGTGTCTTTCTGGTGTAAACCAGCGTCTTCCCGGGACAGAACCCGCTCTCAGGTCCAGAATGACCCACGCTCTCCATCTCAGGATCGCCTTCTTTCCCGCTGTGCAGTGTGGCTTGGAGCCTGGCTTCCTTGAGGTTTTGTTTTGACTTGTTGAGTATGCAAGTGACGTTTGCCTGTTCATCTGAAGAATGAAGTAAACTCGATTAGATTTGTTCTCCATCTGGGAGCAGGAAATTAACTTTGAAAATGATTTAAATCTCTTGCCTGGGGAAGGATTTTTACTGCCCCAAGTTCAATAGTTCAATTTGACGGATGTCTCTGCCAGATTTCTCATACGTAGTTGTGTTTAAAAAAAGGATGAAAATGAAGCTACTTTAAATTTCATCAGCTGAATTCTTGTATCTGGCCAAGTCTGAAGATCTGTCAGGCACAGAACACTCCCCCAGTAAGCATTTTAAGTGGACACATATTGCTAGCTTCAAACAAGAATTACATGCATTTGTATATGAGATAAAAGTCTTTGGGACTGGCATTCCATGTAATACTGGCATTCCATATAGTCTTTTCTATATTTTTTTTTGTTTGGACCATACGTCTATGCCATGTAAGTCAGGAACTATGAAGATTGATTGGACTTGTTTGAAGTTTATAAAGCAACAAAGATATTTTGACTTATTTCTGATGATACACATGATAATTGTACTGAAAGGTCAGTAGTCATAGAGGGCGAGATGTTCACATTAATACCTGTTTTGATTTGTTCTTATGTGCAGGTAGATATAAATTTTTGGATTGTTCATCTCAATTTATTTATTGTCGCGTCTCTATGATTAACATTGGTGGTAACAACAGTGCCCTGAGTGCTGACGTCAGAAAGCCTCGCTTCCTGATGTCCTCACACACGCTGGTATGTGTGTATGCCTTGGTCTGTCACTGTGTTGTCTTTGCTTGGAATCCTTCATCCACTGTCCTGAAACAGGATTCCTGCTTTTCCTCAGAGCACGCGCATCCATCCGTTTTCCCCTCACAGCAAAGAATTCCTACTTCGTTTCTGCCCGGCAGACTCTGGTCACTTGGTGCCAAGTTAGGCTGTGGGATCGAGTGGCCCCCAAGGCCTCCCCACCACCCAGCTGCCTTGGGGCCCCCTCCCTCTCCCGTCTCGACTTCATTCCTTGCTCCTGGTATCCGTTCACTGGGAGTTGATGGTTCTGCCCTATGTGAGGTTGCCTTAGTCCGTTTTCTGTTGCTAATTCACAGTATCACCGACTGGCTGAATCATAAAGGAAAAGGGTTCTTTGGGCCATGCTTCAAGATAGGGCAGCCTCCTCTAGAGACTGTCCTCTCGAAGGTGGAGTCCCAGGGTGGGTCAGGGCATCTCATGACGAGGCACAGAGGGTACCAAGAGACCAGCCGAATTGGCTTCATGCAGACCGTCTTCTCAGACAGTCCAGTGCCAATCAATCCTAATCTAATCAGGTCTTGGAGGTGCCACCTGGCTTCACCCGCTAGTATTACACAATGAAGATTAAATTTTAACCTGTGTTTTGGAGGAGACAAACCATATTTAAACCATAGCATTGTGTAATCACTGATACACCGTGTCAACCTGAGAAGTTTGGAAATTTAACTAAGGGACTCAGCTGGGAGCCAGGGTCCTCACTTTGTAAACATCCTGAGCCTGTGCAAGAGGAGGGCACGGCATGGGGATTTTGTGATGGCTACGCCCTTACCGGGGGGCTAGCAGCCTGTTTACAATAAAAGGGAGGAAAACAGGCTTGTTCCCCCCTTTGTTTGCTCTTGCTGTTTTTGCTGTCTTCGGCATCTTGATCCATTGCCCCTGTGCCATGCCCCACCTCCCCACCTTGGAGCCAGCTGCTTATGGACTGAAACTTCCACAAACTATAAGCTCCTTCCTTAATTTTGGATGTTGGGTGTTTTGTCCCAGTGATGAGAGAACAGTAACCAAGACACAGGGATATTATCAGAGTTACAGCAGAGGAAAAAGAGCAGAAATTGAACCATAGCATGCAAGCTAAATCTGCCGGCTATTAGTGATATCTGCCAGTAGTGCATATTTCTTTCCCTCATATTGAATTGCCCAGCGCATGCTGTATAACCAAACCTAACGTCAATGGGGATGGGGAATGTAGTTCTTTTTCAAGGAGGAGTTTCACAGGGTAGAAAACTAAAACCATCATTAAAGTGCATGTCACATGATCCAGTATATATATGCACAGATAAGCTGATTGAGGGGATGTTTTAGGTGCTTCATAAAGATTTGCTGACTGAATATTGCTCTATGATGTCCTCTGATATTCCTATCTGATTGCATTCTTTATGAAGTACTTATAACAACCCACTATATTTTATATATTAGGATTGCAATTGTAAAACACTCATTTAGCAAGCGTGAGGACATGAAAGCAGTATAATTTCAATCCTTCATTCTGTTTTTTCACACGAAAGCATAACATACATTTGATGAGCATTTTCTCTGAGCTAGGTGTGTGTTCACAGCATTGTCATAAAATGACTGTAATGAATGGAACTAGACATGGAAGAGGCCCAAGGTTATGATCTCCACAGATAATCGAATAGAAACAGATGGTGATGCTCATATAAGACAGGTGCGTGCATGAACTGGGAGGCAACCTTTGAGGAAAAGGTTTTCCCAAAGACATGATCCTTAACTAGATTGTGATAATGAGTAACAGCACTGTGAAATGCTACGACCATTAAGACAATTCTCCATATCATGAATGTTGATGGCACGTTTGAAAAAGTGAGGTACAGTGAAGAGGGGTCACAAATATTGGTGGGAAAATTAGGACCTTTTACATCACCCACAAACGATTCTTCAACTTCTGTGGTAGGTGGGGCAGGAACTCTTGGTCTGGGACCATTGAACGGTCACATGGGAGAAGGGTAGCAAAGTTGTAAACATTTTGTTTTACAGGTCAGATGTAAGGTTAGCAAATTTCTTACCTCACACTGTTATCAGATGGGCTTTTTGTGTCTTCCAAGTATACTGAGCTGATTTTTTTTCTTGTAAGTTTCCCAGATGAGATCTGTCATGTACCAGTTCCTCAGGTGTAAAACAAATCAACCTCAGCATTGTTATCTATATAAATAAATTCATAGTAGTTAACTTCATCTCATTTGGGAAATATGTAGGGAAGCATGTAACAAAACAAGCTTATTTTTGTAAACACGTAAGCATCAGAAAGCTAAGCCACAGTTCTCTGGGATGATGCTTAGGCCAGCACCACCGTGTTTCTGAAGGATTTCCTAAGGCACGCAAGATAAACCCTGGACCTTCGGTTATAACGTCTGCATACTAGGCAGAACAAGAAGGAAAAAGGCCAGTGAGAAGGAGCAAACTCACAGAGGCAAACCAAATTTTTCTAGAAATCTCTAGCCAAATTTGGCTGCCAACTCATTAGTGAAAAGTCCATCTTCCTATCAGATGGGCACTTCTAGTGTCAAAGGAGGCTGAAAAATAAAAATAAATAAATAAATAAATAAATAAAACTCCCATAGTCCTGGCCTGAATAAGGTGAGAGTTTCTTACACTGCAGCATGGTCACATCTTCCTACCTAAACAGGGTTGTTCAGGGAAACACATGAGAATATCTTTAAAAGGGCATAAGAAATTTCAAAAAACCAGTAATAAGTAAAAATTTCTAAAATAAGAAACGTATACAACAAAGCCTCGATAACTAACTGCCCCTAACAGACAACAAAATATTTATGACAATTCCAAGTACCAATTCAAAAACATACACATGGACACACATAATTATTTATAAAAATGGGTTACCTGTCTAGATGTACAGTCATCTAAGTCTAAATGCCTTCATATTATTTACTGGTAATTTATATTACATTTTAATTAACTTTCACACATATGTAGATGTAGCCATACCAAAAACATACACATTAAAGTCACTGAAAAAATAAATATAATATCCTTTATATTAATTTTATGCTACTGAAGACTTGGAATTTTTCACAATGTGATACTATGAATTCATTCCAGGACCTGACGTCAAACTATTATTTACATGGCAATCTTACTTTTCCAAAGAATTCTAACTGCAACCTTGGAATATATACATTAATAAGGGAGGCAGACGTTCACATTTACTACAAATTTCATAAACAACCTGGAAGGCTCACATGAGCAGAATGTGACCCTTTGGAAGGACTCAAGAAGACAGATAAAAGATGTAACCCTTCTTGGGTGTATCATGGCCCCTGCTGCTGCACTTAAATAGGATTATTCTGTTAGCTGATGAGGATGGCACCTGGTCTAATAGGTTGAAACCACAGCAAGGAGTGTTTCATTAAGTAATAGAGGGAAAAAGCAATAAAACTGCCAGAAAAATGTCTTCTTTTCCCCACTGGAGATATTCGAGGGACAAAATCATTGCTATTTTAGTAACTGTCTTTCTGACTAATGGAAGGATACTTTATTTACATCTTACCTGTACTTCTGGACATTTATTTTTGTTTTGCATTATTATTTTTACTTCCTAGAATAATTCACCAGTAACTTTTATATCATTACATTGTGATTAAAGGAAGACAGTATCTGTGAAGACTGTAAACTAAAAAGCACTGTAACAAAATATAAGCCAAAATAGTGCAAAAATATTAGGATCTTACTCTAACACAGAATTCCATACTGAGGAAATATCAACATTCTTCAAGTGCAGTCTAAGGTCTCTGGGTGCGCCTGGTTCCTAGTACCACATGAGGTCAGAAAATATTTTCACAGTAATAGGAGATCATTTGCCTTTTCCTCCGTATTGATACTTGAACTGATGGTATAAAACAATAGTTGATAAAACTGCTAACACCTTCGCCTGTATCAAGGCCTAGCACAGAAAGGTGCACTCTAAACACAAAAAGAGAGCAAAGGCCAGTTTGTCGCACCAGTGTCATTCATAAAGCACTCACTGCACACTATTCGTTTTATTAAATCTTGATCTTTGAGTGCACAGCTTTTAAATACTCTCTATGAGATACTGGGCAGAATAGACACAAAATACTTCTGCAGCACATAGAAGTCCCTGGTCTTGAAGAGATGGGTGCTATAAACTCTACTAGTTTTTTAGTTGACTCCATGCTTTCCTGAAAGTAAAACTGACAGTGTGGTTCTAGTTCCTTGGATATTTGGTAGTCGTTTTCTTAGAAATTAATGAAATGAACATATGTCAGGGAAAAAATGCTTACAATATCACTGGCAACCAGTATGTTACACTGAGAATTAAAATTGTAAAAACTTGTATTTATCAACAAGAACTTATTCTTCCTGACTTTTCTGAGGAAATCAGGAGTGATAGTAATGAATAAAAAAATTTCTCTTTTCCTCTCTCTTCCCCTCCCTCCTTTCTTCCTTCCTTCCTTGCTGTGCTGAAACTTGAACCTGGGGCCTGACCTATGTTGGTCATATACTTGACCTCTGAGCTACATGCCCAGGACCTGGTAGTGCTTCTTAGATGTCAGCTGCAAGGTTAAATCTGAAACTACCCATGGTCAAGGTTTGGTTTAGAATCAAAGAAAAGTATTCACAATCATCTAAAAAACTTACTAAAGTATTTCTCACACTTTCAACTACTTATCTTTACACAGCCAGATTTTCTTTGTGTACTTCAATCAAAACAAAAGGAATGCAGAGCAAATTGGGAGATCCGACTGCCCCTTATTAAATGTGACACTAGATTTGCAAAAACAACACCACTCTTCTCATTACATTTTGTTTGTTTTAAAAAGTACAGTTATTCATAAATTCTATGTTTGAAGGTTAACATGTAATAGATATATTACTACTACTGCTTAATACATAATAAATTTAAATTTCTCTATTTTAATTTTGGATATGGTAAAAAATTGTTATAATCACACAAGTAAATGCCACTTTGGGCTCTTCTATTAATTTTAAGACTGTATAGGGGTCTTGAGTCCAAATATTTGTGAACTACACCTACAAAGAAATGAATAAAACATTTTGTTTAACATTTTTCCATTGTTTGACACAATTGAGAATTTGATTCATTCATTTTTTATGCTCTTTTTATTTATTTATTTATTTTTCATTTTATTTTATTTATTTTTTTACAAATCCAAAAGAGTAGCATTACAGGTTTACAAAGCAAGATGATAGGAATTTGACAATGGTTGCAATATTGCATATCGCTACCTTTGAAAGGGTTGTTTAGATTAACAGATATAGAATGCAAAATTAATGTAAACGAGTATCAACTGTTCCTTTTCAATAACCAATACATTTAAAAGTGTATTTTAGCCATCCTATGCATACACACATACAAACTTATGTCTATGGAGAAAATTTTGAAAGTACCAGCAAAAACTAAAACTTCATCCACAAAGAAAAACAATTCATTTCATTTTTTTTAAAGATTTCAAGACCTATTTTTTTCAAGCAGAAAAAAAAATGAAATTCTAAAAGCAAAATTGGATCCAAATATCAAATAATAAACATTCTCATTTCCTTTTTCTCTAACTGACCCAAGTAATTTTTTTATATGTACATAGGTTTTGTTTGAGTTCTTCAAACCAGTGCCACAATATGATAGTCACATATATGTGACTTATTCAGTTCACTGAGAACCATATCCTCAGCATTCATCCATTTGAGGGCAAAAA
Source organism: Dasyprocta punctata (assembly GCA_004363535.1). Classification (NCBI taxonomy): domain Eukaryota; kingdom Metazoa; phylum Chordata; class Mammalia; order Rodentia; family Dasyproctidae; genus Dasyprocta; species Dasyprocta punctata. Next base: position 32,258 of record RJWM01015118.1, read on the forward strand.
TGTCTAGTTTGTTGTTCTTTATAGCTGAGTAGTATTCCATTACGTAGAAATACCACTATTTTTTTATCCATTGCTTAGTTGAGGGACATTTAGGCTGTTTCCATGATCTAGCAATTATGAATTGGGCAGTGATGAACATTGATGAATATATATCACTGTGATGAGATACTTTTAGTTCTTTCAGGAAGATACTCAGAAGAGGAATAGCTAGGTCAAATGGGACCTCCAATCCTTGCTTTTTGAGGAATCTCCAAACTGATTTCCACAGAGGCTGCACCAGCCTGCATTCCCACCAAGAGTGGAGAAGAGTTCCTTTTGGCCCACAGCCCCTCCAGCATTTGTCATTAGTTGACTTCGTAATACTAGCCATTCTTTCTGGGGCCAGGTGGAATCTGAGTGATACTTTCATTTGCATCTCTCAAAAGGCCAGTGCTGTTGAACATTTTTTTATGTATTTATTTGCTGTTTGTACTTCTTCATCTGAGAAGTGTGTGTTCACCTCAGATGCCCATGTTTGAACTGGGTCTTTAAATCTTGGAGGACTGATTTTTTTAAGTTCTTTATATGTTTTTGATATTAATCCTTTATCTGAGGGACAGCTGGTAAATAATTTCTCCCAGATTCATTTTTTATGAGTCCTTTTTTTATGTCCCATGCTTGGTTTTTGTTATCCAGTATCTATTTTCATCATTTAGATAAGAAGACAAACTCCTTAAGCTCACAATGCTTTCTAAATCTTAACAATCCCCAAAGTCAGTGTGTGTCTCATTGTGTTTCACATGATGATTGTGTTTTTTTCTTCCAAAATCTTATAGTAAGTCAGAAACTATGAGTCCTGGTATGTTGGTAAACCCATTCTGGGAAAAAGTAAAGGCAAGAAAAGAAACCGATTCAAGGCGTTTGCTGCCACCTTGGCAATACCTATTGGCCTGGCATTACTGCTCTCAGTGTTGGCACTGGGGAAGCTGCACACAGCTGTCACCCTCAGTGGAAGACGCTGACGCCCACCTGCCCTAAGCCCTTAGTGGCCCGGTTTGATTTATCTCTTATTTTGTAAGAAAATGTAGTTCTATCTTCCACTATTTTTACCCAGGATTATCTTTGGCAATGGCGCTGACAGTGTCTCCAAAAGTTAAGTCAATCTATTTCTGAATCTCTGTCCAGCAATCAGTCATTTGCACCCTCAGAATATTGTGGAGAGAAAGCTTTACAAGAAATCTAATACACAATCCACTTTCTGTGTTATATTTGACTATTCTGTAGATTATTTTATCTGCAAGGACTGTGAAGGTGAGTTTGCCACACTATTGCTGAAATACTAGTTCTTGAACTCCAACTTCTGCATCCCTTGGGAACTTGTTAGAAATTCAGAACCTCAGACCTGGCTCAAGACTTAATCAAAATCCGCATTTTAACAAGACCCCCCCACGAGCCCCGCCATGTTTGTGAGCACGTTATAAGTAATTTGAGCCCTGATGAGCTCAGCTTCCTGCCTTGTAATTGGCAAAGAGTTAACACACAAAAACAGCCTTACCAAAGGTGTTATGTTTCAGAGTTTTTGCCAAAATATCCCACTCCTTGTCTGCAATGTTACTTTTCCCTAGTTAATTAAAGTTGTCTCTTTCCAAATACTAGAATGATTCTTTGTGTTTCCATAATCTGTTTTCTTTAAAGCATAGACTTTCTATTCTCTTCTGAAGCGTCAGATTCATCATTTCAGTTCCTACTAGATTTTTGTCTCCTTGCAAATATTGATGTACAAATTCTTTGCTCTGTGGAGTGACCAGTCAGAGTTGGTATACATTTTTCTTCTCCACTGACTTGGAAATTCACTTTTATATGTTACTACTGAATTAGTAAAGTGTCAAAACACTGCAATTCTGAATTCTGGGAATCACCCCCCAGCCTCTTGACAATGAAGGTCAACATAATTTACGATCATATAGTTCAAGAGCTTGATAGAGTAATTGGGCATTTTAGGGGAGGAAGAATACATATAAACTTTATTAACAAATTTATAGAAGTTTAATCAAGTCCATGTAAGGCAGCTAATCTATCTCATCTGGGCTGCACTTTATTATCTGGGAAACTTTTAAGAAACCCTAGGACTGGGTCTGCTCCAGACCCAGTCTGGCATAGTTGGTTCAGCGTTATTCCATGCATTAGTATTTTTTAAAACTCTCCAAATGAAGCAAAACAACAATTGAGAGTCAGTGCTACACAAAATGGCAAAGCCAGCAGTAGCCCTGCCTCGGCAGCCTAACTGTGGACAGGTCGTCTTTCACTGGGCGTCCACCTGAGCGGGCATGAGGATGAGCAGCGTCTCAGTCTATCTTCTATGGCCCTGAAGTTCCCTTGCATGTCTGTTTTTAACCTGCTTTTACGAAGGCAGTGGAAAGATTAAACTAAAATGATGAGGTCATACTGTGGAACAAGCTATATGAAGTTTAATAAACAGGAACCCAACTTTCATTTCGAGACTGTGATGTACAGTGCTATGGGACTCTGTTCCGGTGCTGATTGTGAGCTTTACTAAAGCTATTGGTTAGTTTGTTGAAAATAATAGCTTTGATTCAGGGCACCAAACGACAGTTTTGCCTATCAGGAACTTGGGTTTTGCCGTGTCCAGGTGTACATGTTCCTCCCTGTTTAGTTACCAAGATACAAGCCACTTGTTTCTTTTTCCAGTGATTTAATGGCCATTTTTTGCATGAAATTTTCAGAGATGTAATTAATATAAACCAAGTAAGATGACCAAAAGACCATGTTTTTTATAAACTATAAGGAAACTTTGTGACCGTGGACCTCATACAAATGTTAAATTCCCGTAAGACCCTCTGACATGGTATAATCAGTCACTAATTCTTCTTGCACATGTGTAAGATCAGACTGTAGTAAGAATTCAAAACCTTACATTTTTCTCCTCAAACCAAGTGGTAAAATTCATCAGCAGCCTGGAAACATGTGGTGACTAGTCTTTCCTGACCTTAGGCAAGGTCTGCTTCTACCCAGAAACGCAAAAATTGGGAGGGAACCCACTCTTACCTGCTTTGGGTCTTGGCAAGCAAAGCAGCCAAGAGTGACCACAGCAATATCTCTGGCGTGGTCCTTCATGGATCTCCCCCAGGCTGATTGCCAGCTGTTAGCGGGTTCACACGTATGCTTCTGGTGTAAGAACAAATAAATAAATAAATAAATGGTTTAATGATCCTTGGTGAAACTGAGGGATGAGGTTTATCTTTCTCTTCGAGTCTTCAGAAAACTTGCAGTTGTACTTTCACATCTGTTTGAAATGTGAATACATGTTTTTAAAAAAGTGAGCATTCATCAGTATTGTGGGCTATGAACTTCTTTCTCAGAGAACTGGAGTCTTCTAATGTGAACATTAAGGGGAAATAACACCCCCATCTTGTGGTTTCTGTGGGAGGGTAGGAGCCTAACTTTAGCGCATCTCGTTGCAAGTTCCAAAAGAGATGAGAAAAATCTTCTGAATACATCCATTGGCTAATGTACATGGGGACCCCAGTTACTTCGTAAAGTTAGAATAAATTATGCTTGACATGTTGTTAAGTCTTCTTGCTTGAGGATTAGGTGCTGTTTGCGTTGGAAACATGTATCTGTGGGTTGTGCCTATTTGGCAATATACAATTGTAGAATTTCTCTCAGCCTTTCTAATCTCTTAGTGAATTGCATGACTTACCAATCACTTTCTAGTTTAATGTTCATTCAATAATAAAAGCATTTTCTTTCTTTACTACCTTCATAGAGAACATTTCCTATTTGGAAGTTTTGTATTTAAATACATTTCCCCTGCACTGATTTCCCAGCAGTCTTTCTCCTATACTATTGGAGCCTCACCTGGTCCCTTAAATACTTAGGCTGTAAGTATTTAGTGTTTGTTGGTTCAGCCTGAAATTGCTCAAATTTCAGCCACGTTTTCAGCTGGACTTCATTATTTTGTCACGTGTGCTCCTTAAACCTGATGGTGAACTCGCTTGCCTAGATTAGTAAAGCACCTTCCAGCTGTGTCTGGGTCACTCTGGGGGTTGTGACCTTGAGTGACCTTGGCCCCTCCCTCCCTCTGCTTCCTGAGTGCCAGGGATTTGCAACTTTCCTCCACTGTGCCCATCTGCTTTGGAGCCCGTTCGTGTTAACATGGACTAGATCTCAAGCTGTCTGCCAAAGTGAGCCTTTTCTCCTTTAAATTGTGAGTATCAGGTATTTGGTCATCATAATGGAAAAATGACTCACCCTCCATAGCTACTTTCTTGCTACTAGCTAAGTTTTGCAAATAAATAGTCTTTGGTGGGTTTTGCTTTCAGTAGAAGTGTGTTTTACAAATGCCATCTATAAAATTCCATCTCCCCGGTATTCCTGAGTTAGAAAGTCATTTTTAAACCTTCTTAATTTAGGTATAAAAAAAACTTCTAAAGTTCTCTGATTATTGCCTTACAAAAATTTCAGTTTTAAGGGGTGAATGGAAATTGCTAATGTTGAGCTGAATTTTAACTAAGGTGACTGACCATTGCTATGGTAATATTAATATCTATAGGATCAACTTAACCTATTAATAAATGGAGAGAGGAACAGACCTGGGAAATAATAGTCACAGTTAACAGGAAAGGGACTTACAGAAATCAAGAACAATTTCAGCCTTGGCTCTTTTTACCGCTTGAAAGACCTCTTTCTAAACAGACTTGGAGTTGTACTTTTCAGCCAAAATTCATACAGAAAAATGCCTGTTAAAATAGATTCTAAAGCTATTATTACTGGGACTTAGTCAGAGCAAATGCATTGTACAGTGAGTGTTAGAGCCAAAAAAGGAATGGGATAGTTAATGTGGAACAAAGGTGCTCACTGCCTCATGCAAGTGAAAAGTATTTTGAAGGTCATTTGCACATAAATGAAGAGTTTTCTCCTCTACACCGCCTGTTAAACTTTTAAAACACACAATAGTAGAGGAATGGGAGTGTGGTTATGCCTTTGGACAGTGTGTTAGTACCATCTGATTTTCATGTGATGGTTATTAAACTTAGATCAAGCAGAAGGGTTTTCTGTGTCTCTGTGATTACTGCCATGAGATCATCAGCTTGGAAAAAAAATCAGCAATTGCCTCTGTTAAATAACTCTACCAAACACAAAATAAATCTTTCTCAAAAACTGATACAGTACAAATGGTCCCTTCATGTATAGCACTTTAATAAGCACAGTAATTCATTTAAATTCAATTTTATGAGCACTGTATTAGGCATCCACAGCATTTGCAAAGGGCTCTGATTTCTCTTTCCTATAAAGGAAATGGAAGGTATAGTTCCTGCCTTTATAAAAGCTCAATATTAAAAAGGAATGGAAATAAACTGGACAGAAGTCCAGAAACAATTCTCTAACTTGTCTTGGTGTGGGAAGCCAGAGTAATGTGTTTTATGTCCTCTAGGTGGGGCCAGTTTCACATGACTTACATTTACATAGTGGCTTTCCTTTTGCTCCTTGTGTTGTCCCAAGCTATTGCTTGTCTACAACACTTTACGGTTCTCTGATGAGAACCTTCCTCCCTTATATGAAATGTAGGTGACCAGGTTTCTTCCAAACCATAAAGCTGAAGTTAAAATGCTATCAATGTCTGGGGACATCCCAGAGAAGAAAATTTCAAGACAGACACAAATTTTAGAAGAATAAAACATTCAATGACACTTGTTAAGCCACAATAAGGAAGGCCTTATTCAAGATCATTACAATAGGTATAGGGGCCACTGCAATAGGATCCTGCAACTGGAAATATACATTGGGTTAAGCTCTGAATACAGCATGGACAATTTGGAATTTATAGCAAAGGAGCAAGTTGGAGACCAGAGCATGGTAAATTGCTATGAGAAAATAACAGGTAAATGACACTGTGACTCAGCTGACCTAATAGGATTCTTGCTAAAGACAGGCCAGAGTAATCGGATATCATCTGGGAGACACAGGAGAACGAAGAACCCAGTCGGATACAGAAAATCATCAGACGCGCCGAGGGTGTGTGGTTCTTGCTAAACTGACTTAGCAGGGCACCTTGGTAAAGCTGGATTTTACAAGAAAGTACAGAGGTGGACCTAGCAGAATTTTACGAACCTGACTAATCACTGGCCAAGCAAAGAATCTTTGTCAATGTTCATTCCTGCCTGTTTTGCTTTGTTTATTAAGCAGGAGGCTGTGATGAAGATCAACTTGACAAATTTGAGGGACTATTGTGCAAAGTGTTTTAACTCTAAACCAAGGCTCCCAATTAGACCTGACAGTTTCCCTTGGATGTCAGACTGCCTCTCATGGATACCTTGTAGCCAAAAGAGGTCTTTTTTCTTTGAAGCAATCCAACAGTCTCTAGTAATTTATTCAAGGATCTAGGAACTGAGCCACAGCTGCAGGTGATAGGGTGATTGGGAGGGAGGGGTAAATGCATCCTGATATCGTGTTTACTTGTTAGAGTCTGCATTAGAGATGTATTCAGCAAAGTTGAAGTAATGGCAGACATAAAAGAATAATTCAGCCGAATGAGTTCAATGCTGAGCTGAGCTAAGAGGAAATAACTGGAAGATTTTAGGGTGTAGGTCGGTGATCATGACTGTTATGTCCAGGCAGGGACAGCTCGTCATGCATGTCATGGCACTGCTGTGCCGGGACACATACCTCCTGGGGATCCTAAACCCAGTATCATTAAGGAGCTAGAGAAACAGTTTAAAATAAAGGAAGACAATTTATTTGGAGGTAGGGAAGGGGGAAAGAGAGCCACAGAACAGACATGGTTGGTGAGTGAGTAAAGGTAGTCAAAAGTGAGTAACTTGTGGATTCTTGCCTGTAGCTCCTTTTTATTAACATCCTTGTCCCGTGTAGCCTCCTGGAATCTGATTGGCTCCCTGACTTACCTTTCATCCAACTCCAAATTTCTTCTGGCGTTGACTTATTTTGGTAGAGGGTAAGATTATGGATGGGAGCCTTATGGACAGGTAACTTAAATTTAAGTATTGAGTAAAGGGGAAGTTTGTGATTCTTATGTTAATCATGCTACCTAAGAACTTCCTGCTCTTGAGTTTCTTCTGTTTCTTTGCCTTTGTCTTTCTAATGGCTCCAGGCTAGCTATCTTTGCCTTTCTAATTATTGGAGTCTGGCTGCAGAGGTCAAAGCTGCCCCAAAAGCTCAGTGAGGCCCCCCTTCCTATTTTTTCCCTACCTACAGAGCCCTCTGTCTCTACATGATGAAGCCATTGTGCTTGTTAATTATCTCTTACTGAAATTAGGCTGTTATGGTTTAGATATAGAACGCCACCCCACCCCCAACCTCCAAAGAAAAAATCTCTCATGAACTCAGAGGCAGGGCTTTCAGAAGGTGATTGGATTGTGGAGGTGTAGTACTTATCAGTGGATTTATCTGTGAATAAATGCAGTAGTTGAGTGAACTGTTAGAAGGCAGGTCCCTGGGTACACGATCTGCAAGGGTGTAACTCCCTCCTCAGATCCTTCTTTCTCTCTCTCTCTCTCTCTGCCTCCTGGTTGCCATCAAGTAAGCAAGATTGTGTCCACCGTGCCCCTCTGCCATACTGTTTCTCTGCCTTGGAGCTGACTGATTATGGACTTCATCTTCTAAAAACTGTGAGCCAAAAATAAACCTTTCTCTTTAAGTTACATGTGTCAGGTATTTTATTTCAGCAACAAAAAAGTTACCAAGACAAATTTTGGTGCTAGGAATGGGGTTGTTGCCACAAATATACCTATGTAGTTCAGAGCCTTTGGCTCTGGTTCACAGGAGGACTTTGGAAAGGTTTGCAGATACAGGATAGAGAAGTTATAGAATCTTGTAAGTAGACTAAGTGAAACTTGATGGGAGATTCTGGTAGGATCTCAAAAGACCAGAATATGGATAGAAATGCAGACAGTAAAGACCAGGCTCAGTAGGTTTCAGTTGGGAATGAGGATTCCATTGGCAGTTGGCATGGCTAGAAAATTTGGGACTATTTCACTCATGTCCTGAGACTCTGTAAGAGACTGAGATCAAGGGTGTCAGACTAATTAATGTGGCAGAGGAAATTTGAGGAGGACCAACATTCAGGCTGTGACATGAGTACTGCTAGTTGCTTTTAGGCTTATCTACCATGAGTATAAGGACCAAAACACAAAGATGAGTGTCTTGAAAAAGTTTGCCAGTAGCCAGAAAGTGTCTGTAAATTTGGGGCCTGTAAAATTGGGCCTTGTAAAGTTAGCATCAAAGAGAGTCTGGTATATGAAAAGATTAGCAATAAAGGAAGCCAAATATTTTATATCAGGACAATAGGAAAAATGTCTTTGGGACATCCCAGAAATCCACAAGATCCCACCCGCTGCAGGGTGCAAAACTGTAATGAATTCATTTGAGAAGAGAGCCCTTGGGCACCCTGCTTGAGAAGAGCTGTCTAGGGAACTGGTTCACTAGGATTGTTTGCACAGTGCTCAGCCATTGAAGTACACAGAGGCCTCTGCAACCATGGTCACCCATAGGGCCTGGCTACTGCATAAGCTAGTGGCAAACCTTGGCATCATCTATGTGGTGCTGGTTTTTCAGGCTTGCAGAATGCAAGAGTTATAGGGTGATGGAGGCTTCCACTCTGATCTCAGAAGCAGGCCTGGGAAACCAGGTAGTATCCCTTCAGAGAGACGTGCATGGAGCTGTGAGAGTGAAGTCTAAATTATAATGGAAGATCCACCCCTGAGTGCCGACCACCTCCATTGGAAAGCTTGCTGCCTGCAGGTAGCCTGTGGGCAGGAAGATGCAGCCAGAACTGCCCCTGCATGCCTCTCACTGTTGCTGGATGCCTCTCACTGTTGCTGGAAAGCTTGCCTCCCTCAGGTAACCAGCACAGGCAGCCCCATGCACCCACAGGCCACCACTGGAGACCCACGCTCCCTTTGGGCAGCCAGTGTCCAGCAGGAGATTCAGACAAACACACCCCTGTGGGCCTGCTGCCATCAGGGGAGTCCTGGTGTAGATACACAGACTGAGAGGAGAAGCAGCCCCACCACCACACACTCCTGGCCATTGGGGAAGCACCAGTGTAGCTACACAGCTCTGGAAAACCCCACCCCATGCCCTGCTACCTCTCTGGGAACCTGAGTTCAGAGACACCCAGGTCCCTGGCCCATTCCCCTACACCGTGGAGGGGCAGCCAATGTGGGAAGTGCCTGGGACCCCACAACTAGCTTGTTGGGAAGAACCTAAGAAAATGTCAAGATGAAGGAGCAAAAGGCAATCACAGAGAATGAGTCTGGGAGGTATAGACATGGAAGGAAATGGAAGTCACACACCTGAAATCTCCAAGAGGATAGTAACTGAAGTAAAGAAACAACTTCATAAGACTGTAAAAGTAATCACATCAGAAATAATGTCTCAGGTAAAAGAAGAAATCACAAACAATGAAAGAATTGCTGAGCATATCTAAAGAAGACATAGATAAAAAAGAGGAGAATAGGAAATGATGGAAATCTTGAAGAAGCAATACAGGAAGGTATTACAATGCATGCAACAGATTCAAAGAGATATCCAGAAAATTAAAAAGTCAATCAAAAGCTAGCAAAACTGTTGACACAGACCAAAGACAGACTTTCAGACCTTGAAGACAAGATTGCAACTAGTGATTGTGAAACGAAAGTTCTCTTAAAAGTAACAAGGAACCAGGAAGTAACAATTCAACAGTTGCAAGACAATGCAAAGAAAAATAATTTAAGAGTAATAGGTGCCAGTGAAAAAGCAGGGGTCAACACAAATGACATTAAAATACCACTTACAGCAGTAATAGCAGAAAACTTTCCAAACATGGGAAAAGGATCTGGTATACAGGTAAGTGAGGTACATAGAACTCAAACTAGCCACGACCAAAATAAATCTACACCCAGACATATAATAATCAAGATTCCAGAAATTCAGCACAAGAACAGAATATTAAAGGCTGTTAGAGTAAAGAAACAGATCACCTATAAAGGAACTCATCAGAATCATGACAGACTTTTCAACACAAACTATCAAGTCAAGAAGAGATTGGAGTGAAGCATTTCAAATCCTGAAAGAGAACAACTTCCAACCCAGATTGATGTACCCTGCAAAACTATCTTTCAAAACTGATGGAAAAATAAGATGCTTCCATGATAAACAACAACATAAGGAATTTATGACCACCAAACCAACCCTACAGAGAGTGCTGAAACATATTCTAGAGAGAGATCAAGATGATCATGTTTCCAGGAATAGCAGCAGAGGGGGACTGCCAACCAGGACAGGCAGTTGAACAAAGGGGAAAAGTGGAGGGCCAACAGCAGGAGGATAGCATGGCAGAGACAAACCAATACATGCCAGTTGTAACCATTAATGTAGATGGCCTCAATTCACCAATAAAAAGAAAGACAGAGAGAGTGGATCAAGAAATAAGATCCTTCAATATACTATATACTAGAAGCACATTTAACTTGAAAGAAAATTCACAGAAAGAAAATCAAAGGAGAGAAAATGATTGTTCCACATGACAGGAGACCAGAAAAAAGCAAGGGTAACTTGCCCATCAACTGCAGAATGGATAAGAAAGATATAGTATTTTCATGCAATGGAAAGGTACCAGCTATAAAGTAGGATAATCTTGAGGCTCTTATAGGTAAATGGATGCAGCTGGAGATCATGCTTATGGGTGAAATGGTTTGGACTCATACAGGTGAACACCGAGTTAACTCCCTAGCATAAAAAACAGAAGGAGTTAGTGGGATCCCAAAAGCACAATAGATATTATGAAAGTGATAAGGGAGGAAATGCCTAAAAAGGGAAAGTGGTAACCACTGTTAATTTCCTATTATCTTGTTTTGAATTCATGTATTGCTTTCATAATTTTGTTAGGTTTGGTTTTAGTCTGTCTTGTTTTGTTAGAGTTTACTGTGTCTTATGATATGGGCAGCTATTTTGAAGATAATGGGATATATTATGGTAACCACTGTTCATTTCCTATTATTTTGTTTAGAAGTCCTATAATATTTTCATTCTTTTGTTTTGATTGGTTTTATTCCATTTTGTTTTGTTTGATTTTATTACATGTGATGGTATGGACAGCTATTTTGAAGAAAACAAGAAACATTATGCTAGCCATTGTTGATTTCCTGTTGTCTGGTTTGAAACCCTGTATCACTTGCATTGTTCTGTTCTGATTTGCTTTATTATGTTTTTTTTTATTCTCTTTAAGATGAATTTTTTTAAAAAATGGTGATGGAAACCCCATGAAGTTGGAGCTGCCAGGAGTGTGGGTCATCTGCCAAGGAAAGCCATGGGCACTGAGCAGATCTGCTTCAAGAGAGAGGCCGTGAGGCTGCAGCCAGAAATGTCAGAAAGGCAGGGCCGACAAAGCCTTTGGAGCGCATGTCTTGCCACAACTCGCCCCAGGTGCTGGACACTGAACTATGGAATTTTAATGTTGCACCTGTGGGGTTTGGCCTTGTTTTTGTCCCATTCATTTGTATTTATGTATTTCTCTCTTTTAGAATGGAAACAGTTACCTTGCATTGGGAGTATTTAACTTCCTTGTTTTAAATTTTTATTGGGACTCACAGCTAAAAGTTTACCATGAGTTACAAAGAAATTTTATACTTGGACTTTTTAGCAATACTGAAACTGTTAAATCTTTTGGAGACTCTTACAGATGGACTGAATGCATTTTGCATAAAGAGATGTGCGTGACTCTTGGGGTCAAAAGCATAACATCATAGTTTAGATCTAATATACCCCCAAAACTCTCATGTGCTCAGAGGCAAGGCTTTTCAGAAGGTGTCTGGAGTGTAGGGGCATAGTAGTCATCCGTGGATTCAGTAGCTGAGTGTGCTCTTAAGAGGTGGTCAGTGGGGGTGTGACTGAGGAGGGTATATCTCACTTCCCAGTTACTTTTTTGTCTCTGCCTCCTGGATGCCGTGATGTAAACAGGTTTTTGACCTCTATGATCTTTTACTATTGTTTTTCTGCCTTGAAACCAGGTGATTATGGACTGAATCTTCTGAAAACCAGAAGCTAAAATAAACCTCTCCTCTTTTAAATTGTTGATGCCAGAGATTTCGTTTCAAGAAATCAAAGGTGACTAAGGCATGCTACTCTCCTTGCACAAACCAGGCCCACAGACTCTCAATCTTGCTTTTAATGATTAAAGTTTCAAAGAAATGGCTCTTGAGTCCCATGGAGGAAGATACCACTGGACTGTAGAAGAATTACATCTCAAGTTTTCTGAAATAAATGCTCTAAGGGAAGGAAAGTCAAGAGTTTATTGTCAGGAAGAAACCTACCTAAAATTTAGTCAAGCTAAAGGGAACTTAAGGTGTCCTGCTTTCATAAATAAATCAGAAATATGTTTAAAACATTTTTTTCATTTCTTCCTTTTCTCTTTCCCCTGTACCCACCCAGAATATATTTTTTCTATTCAGATTCTTTCTCACTCTCTAATCTGTGAAGCCAATGCTTAGGATATCAAGTACATTAGCATACTTTAATTTTTCCTTAACTTGTATGAATGGGTAAAGGGCATTTGGATCAAGATTCCATTATCATGATACTCCTAAATTTAGCAATAATCATTCAGAGTGTGAAGGAATGTATTTACTTTAAAACTAAATATATTTAAGCAGACCACTCATGGGATATTTGTGGTATTTTGTGGGATGTAAATAAAACCATTACTACATTCATAATTGTCCAATGCCCTAAATTAATTTTGATTATTTTATAATATTGGTGACAAGATAAAATGTGCAAGATAATTTCTATTTTTGGTAGTATGCAATTCATGAAAACTAATATTATGGAGTTCTGCTTTCCTAAATGACATATAGAATATTTGACATTTTCTATGTTATATTTACTGTATAAGGCTAAAATACATTTTAAAGTATAAAAATGTGACTAAGATTCCAAATATGATTTAATGTAGAAGCAATGCTTAGTTAAAGTGTAGTCCACGGCAGCCATCACGGGCCTCACCACCGTACACCATGTCCTCCTGGTGGTTTGATGCTCACCCATCACTGTGGACATCAAACCACCAACTTCTAGCTAGTTCTGCACCTTGGTTTCCTTCAACAGGAAGGCCACAGAGGCGACCACCAAGGGACCAAGCTGATGGAAGGTAAGGTCAACACCCCAGAGAAGAGGTAAGCCCAGAAGAGTAGGCTGCTTCAAGAAGAAATACAAGATGCGTCAGCAGCAAGTAGCCCTAAGGAAAGCCCACGGCTGGTGTAAACTGCAAAACCAGCATGGGGTTTTAACCTGAGAGTGACGTCTTCCTGGAGGTACAGAGCTAAAGTAGAAGTCCATTGCAGCACCTACCATGTTGCCATAGAAAGTTAATCTGGTGCCATTTGGGGAAGGGGTTGATGTGTGACACTGAGCCACAGAGCACCTATACTTTAGTCTTACTCCTGGACTGAAACTTTATCTTGCCACAGAGAATGGTGAGAGACAGCCACAGGAGATGGCAGAATGAGAAGGCTAGACACAGAAGATTGTTGAGAAGTTCAAGCTCAGGCTGAGAGGAATGGAAGGGCTGCCTCCCATGGTAGGAGGCCAGTTTCAGTGGGTGTGTGCGGATCTGAAGGTGATGGCAGAGTCCAGTGGTCTACTTGAGCCCATATCCCTCTGGCTACATACAGTGGAGGCTGGTGCCTGATCGCCTCCCGGTGTACCGAAGTGAGTGTGGATGCAACTTGGCTTAGACAATTGCCATGGTCTCGAGTTTACAGATGGGGGTGGGTTGAGCAGCAAAGGTCACCTCGCAAACCTGAGGCCATAATGTAGGGTGTAGACCTACTGGGTTCCAAAGATTGCAGGTCCTGGAAAGAAACCAAACATTTAGAAATGCACAGGACATTTTTTGTTTTAATTTTTTCTCCTTTATCATTTTTTGTGGTGTTTGGAGTATTTTTTCTTTTATTATTATTATTATCATTATCATTATCTCTGTTTCAGTTCTTTTTCCTTTGTTTTCTCACTTTTCCTTTTTTAATTTGTTCCCTTATTATTTTTTTCCTCATTAGTTTATCCATTTTTTCTTATTTGTCTTTTGCTTGCTGTTTTTTTCTGTTGCCTTTACCAGTTACTATTACTTTCCTTTTACTGTAAGAGGATTATTTATTTCCCTTTCATCACCTTCTCATCTTTTGTTGCTGAATTTTTCAGCCTTTACTTTTTCGATGCTTTCATACCCCACATCCTTTGATCCTCCTAGTACAAGCATTAATCTTTACACATCTATAGATAATCAGCTATTTTCCATTACTGTAGAACACTGTTCTATTGTTAGTGAAAGTAAAGTTGCTCCAGTGGGTACATATCTACTGCAGGTCAATATCTCATTTGTCTCAGTGTTTATACTATAATTATATAACTCTTTTCTATGGTTAAAGATGGTGCATTATTGGTTCTTAGGGTTTGTCAATATCTAGTTTGTATTAGATGCTAGGAGACCTTGGAGAACATTCCTTTATAACTTGGAGTGAAGTGCTTCAAGCTGTGCAAGAGAACAACTTCCAGCCCAGACTGCTATAGCCTGAGAAGTTATCTACTAAAACTGGTTGAGAAATACATATATTCCCATGATAAAGAAAACCTAATGAAATTCATGACCACAAAATCACCACTCCAAAAAATTCTCAAGGATATCCTAGAAAGAGACAATGAATCTAGCAATCCCAAATATTCAATAAAATGAAGGTACTAAGGGTAAGCAGTTAACAGAAAGGAAAGAAAGGGAATGAGGAGGAAGATAATATAATGACAAAATGAAGTCAATACCTATCAGTTGTAACTATCCATATGAACACCCCCAATTCCCCAGTCAAATGACTCATACTGGTAGAATGGCTCAAGAAACAAAATCTAATACTATGTACCATATCAGAAACACATTTAACCCCCCAAAAATTCATGCACTAAAAGATCAGAGAATAGAAAACAACATTCTATGCAACCAGAACTTGAAAACAAGCAGGCATTTTGAGATAGTTTTCAGACAAAGGGGACTTAAAGCAAAATAGATAAGAAGAGGCAAATAAAGACACTACATATTGGTTAAGGGAACTATTCAACAGGAAGAGATAACAACTATAAACATATGCACCAAACAATGGCACATTTAGATTCATAAAAGAAACGCTACTGACATAAAAGACTTGATAAACATCAACAAAATTATACTAGAGGACTATAATGCCTTTCTAACACAAATAGATGACCAACTAAAAATTAACGAAGAAATGTCAGAGTTGATCAAAACCTGTGAACAAATGGACTTCAGAGATATATACAAAGTGTTCCACTCAGCAACAGAGTACACATTCTTCTCCACAGCACCGGGAGTACTTTTAAATAGACCACATACTAGAAAATAAAGTATGCCTAAGTATATGCCAAAGAATCACAATTTTACTGTGCCTATTATCAGACCATAGTGCAATGAAACTAGAAATCAATGGCAAAAGAAACCACAGAAATTATGCAAGCACATGAAAATTATCAGTCCATTCTTGATCACAGAAAACAATGGGCCACAGGAAAATTAAAGAAAAAAATAAGACAGTTCTTAGAATTAAATGAATATTCCAGTACAGTATACCAGAACTTACGGGACACAATGAAAGTACTAAGGGGGGAGTTAACTGTAGTGAATGTGCACAGCAGAGAAGTAGTGTGAACTGAAAAAAACCTAATGATGCATCTGGAGATCCTACAAACAGAAGAACAATCCAACTCTAGAGCTAAGATCAGAGCAGAAAGCAATGAAATGGAGACTAAAACAAACAAACAAAACCCCAAAGAATCAAACAGATGGCTATTGAATAAATAAACAAGATAAACACTAAACCTTTCTTACCAAAATAAGGAAATTTGAAAAGACACAAATCAATACAATTAAAAATGAAAAAGATGAAATCACAATTGACACCAGCAAAATGCAGAAAGTTATTAACAACTACTTTACAAACCTATGTGCCAATAAAGAGGAAATAAATAGACTCCTAGCTAGAAATGAACCACCAAAAACTTAATCAAGAAGGCTTAAAAACCCTGAATAATTCAATAAAGGGCAATGAAATTGAAGCAGTAGGAAAAAAAAAAAAAAAAAAAAGCTACCAACTCAGAAAAGCCCAGGACGTGAAGGCCTCACTGCTGAATTCTACAAGAACTTTGGGGGTGATCTAGGCCTACACTACTCAAACTAATAAAATCAAAGTGAAGTCATACTCACAAAGCCATTCCTGGAGGCTAGCATTACCCTAATTCCAAAACCAGACAGGTATCCAACCAAAAAAGAGGGCTATAGGCATAGTTCCTAATGAAAAC
>RJWM01015119.1:0-48658 GCA_004363535.1 Dasyprocta punctata
TATTTGACTGAAGATGGGGATAACATTGTAGAGACTAGTGTGGGAGGTAAGGTCACCTGCAAGTGGGTACCATGGAAGAAACCAACAAGCTGTTAGCCTGCAGGCTGAAAAGTGAAATATTTAGAAAAGTACTTTTATCACATTTGTCCTGCTTCATTATACCCCAGAGCCATTTCCCTACCCTTGGGAGGGAGGGAGGTCAGGATTGAGGAATAAGAACTAGAGAGTGTTGGATGAGCTACAGGGCAAGAGCATACCCTAGACTGAGGAAACACAGACAGTGGAAAGAGTACTAAAGGTCACCATGGTCTTCCAGCTGGACAAGAATAAGCGAAGTTACACTATGACTTAAAAAGTATACAAGGGAGTGACCAAAATATATGGTGAATGTTTAAATTTTTAAAATTTATTACAGTAAAAGACACTGCTACTAATCTCTCTCAAAATACTTGTTTGCTTCCTACGCACTTATCTCATTCTTGCCCCTTTCTGAAGCAGTTCTGGAAGTCTTCTTTCAGGAGTGTCTACGAGGTATCAAAAGTTCAGTGAATGCTGCTTCTGAGCACCATCCAGTAGAAAGGTGGGCATGTAAAAACGTTACAGCAATTCCTCATGCACATTATTCACCATATCTGGCACCATGTACTTCTTCCATAAAGTCAAACTGACCAGAAAAGGTAAATATTTTGAACTGCGCCTAAAGCCAGTCACAAAAGAGGGCTTCCAGAACTGATTCAGAAAGTTACGAGAACGATGGGATAAGTGTATCTGAAACAAAGGGGAATATTTTGAGATTTGTGGCTATGTATCTTTTCCTGAAATGCATTTGCAACATTCAAACAGTCAGTGTATTTTTCCTTTTTCAATCACACTTCCTATACATGGTGTAAAAATGAATGTTAAATTCATATTGTTGTTGGTCTCTGGAAGGATGGGGTTCTCCATTCTATTCCTATCTGCATTCCTGCACCCAAGGAAGAAAATCTATGATGATGAGCGGAAAAAATGCTATTTCATAGGTCATGGGGCCATGTGTGGGCCTTCTCCCTTTAGGCCTCTTTGGATCTTCCTGATGGTTGTAAAGGGCCTTTAGTCCTAGCAGGAATGAGGACAAAGCCAAGGAAACACCATTTAGGCTGGGTTCCAGGGCAGCACAGACTGCACAGCATCCTCTGAGGGTCTGGGCAGCCCTTATCTCCCAGAGGCAAACTTGCTGGTGTCATTTCTCTAGCTCCACTGAGCTTTCCCTTTCCACAGGCATAGAAGAACTTTCCATCCCTGTGACCTTCTCCACCTATGTTTCATAACTCGTGAGCAACACTCATTTTAGAGTTTTGAGCTGTGGCTACATCTCCACCCTCCAGCACCACCCCACAGTGCCTCTATTCTCAGCTCTTTGGCTTTGTCAAGTGAGACCAGGCTATCTGGGGAGAAGATACTGTGATGCGATGAATTGCTTTTTCCTCATGCACCTAAGGATGCCCAGAGAGGCCCCACACCAAGTCCTATTCTGTGCGATTTCTTTTACATTGTGAGTTCTCCCTGAGGGTCAGGGAGTTGCTCTTACAGCATTGCTTTCAAGGTGGTTTCCATGCATGGTGTGATTCCACGCAGGGCTGCCTGGCCAGATCTTATCCACAAAGATGTCTCTGGAGTGGCCCCAGGGCCAGCTAGCCCAGAGAAGGAGTTCAAGGGCTGCTTGAAAAGGGGATGTGCAGTTTGCAGAGATGCCTTAGACTTATCCTGCCTGTGTGTCTGGAGGATGGGCCTTTGCAGAGAGGTGACAATTGGGAGGAGGGGGGTGTGACTCACAGTGAGCTCAGCAGCACTGGCACCTTCAAGGCTCCATATTAGACTCAGCTGGGTTGTGATTTTCCTGCTCAGGTAACACATCTCTACGAGGGTTGGGGGGGGATGGGCAGGCAGAGAGAGAGAGAGAGAGGCATAGAAAGGAGGGAGGAAGAGAGCAAGGGAGGAGAGAGGAATAAAAGACTTCTTTTGAATAAAAGAGATAGAAACCAAGTGAAGTATGAAATCCAAATATGCACAACACACACACACACACACACGTGCATACCCTTAACGTTCATGGCTAGACCTAAAGTCGAATGCCCAATGGAACAATGGACAAAACTGGGTCTGTTCCAGATAAAGCAAGGATATTGGTCATTCCGTTTCCAGGATATGGTAGTAGTAGTCAGACAGATGCCGTGGAAAGTACCATCCAAGGTTTTAGAAAGCATGCTTCAGAAGGACAGGAATTGGTCAGGGGGTGGAGAGCTCACCCCTGCTGGAGAGTTTTCCTGAGCTGGGCACATGGTACAAAACTAACCACTGAGATCTCTGGCCACCAGATGGGCAGAGAATTTGGGCTGAGATCCAAGAGACTAATTGAATTGAGTAGCTTAGGTAAAGAGCATGCTGGGAAGGCAAGATACCACTGGTTTCCTTGCCATTTTTGTTGGGAACTTGCTCTATGACTTTGGCATCTCACTTGTCCTTTCTGGGTCCCAGTCATCTCTTCCATAAAACAGGAGAATTAGTTCTCCATCTTCGAGGTATGAAGAACATTACACTTATGTATTGGAATTCAATAGCACAACACTGTTCAATTTAAAAAGGTCTTCAGCAAACTGAGTCTAGTGGACAAATCTCCTCCCCGTTCTGGTTTTTGTAAATAAAGTTTATTAGGCCACGACCATGCTCATTAGTTTATATATTGTCTGGCTGCTTTTGCACTATAAGGGCGGAGTTGAGGAGATGCAACACAGATCTTACAACCCATAAAGCCTAAAGTATTTATTCTCTAATCCTCTCCATAAAATGTTTGCCAATCTTGATTTAAAGGAAACATAGAAAATAATAAATCAAAGTGTAAAGAACTCAAAAAGTTAATGCTGGACTATGACTCTGACCAAGTCTTGCTTCTACCATCTAGCATTTTTCCTAGTGTTAAAAATAAATAAACTTAAGGAAAAATTTTAAGAAAGTTTTCTCCTGACAATTTAAATAAGAAAATAAAAGCCTTGATAATTTGCCACACAAAGACTTCCAGTATGGATGATTTGACGCATTTTCTTGCAGGCTTAGTTCTACGCTTTTCTTCAAATGTTGAAATCACAAAATTTTGTGTCTTGCTTTTTACATGTTGTATAATATAAATATATTTCTTTGGACTGAAACATTAGGAAGCTCAGTGCTTGTATAATAATCTGTTAGGGATGTGCCATTATTTATTGAATTATTCTCAAGCTGTTGAACATTCAGGCTTTTATATTTTGCTAATTGTTGTCATTGCTGGTTTTTAGAGACCATCTCCTTGGTCATTAAATGTTATATTCTTAGGAAAGTTTCCTGAAAATGAATCACCAGGTCAATAAAAAAATCTTTTAATTCCAAATAAGGCCATGCATGCCACCTTAGTCTGAGACTTACAAAAGAGGAGTCACTTAGTAGGCATAATGTAGAACCTGCTAACTTCTCACCTCAAAGACCTTTAGCAAGAGAGCAGAAACAAGCCAGGCATGGGGACACACTCCTATAATCCTAGCGTGTTGGTAGCTGAGGCAGCAAAATCACAAGTTTAAGCCTAGTCTGAGAAAAGTAATGACAATGAGACACTCTCAAAAAACAATTTAAATTGAAATTTAAAATGGCTGGGGATATAATACAGTGCAAAGACCCTATGCTCAATCCTCCATACCAGAAAAGAAAAACAAAAAGCACACTCTGCTTTTCTTCAGCATGACAATCTTTTCCTTGGGAACTGGACAGAAAACCCTGATGTTTCTTGTGCTCAGGCCTCCAAAATAAAACTGAATGATGAAGCCAGAAACGAACCACAGCTGAGCTCCAAACATGTAGGCAACCTTCTGATCATAGGTGCTGAGAAGGAGGGTAAGGTGTCAGAGAAACAGAAACCCAGAATCCTCCATGCCCAGGCTGGTGCTCAGCTTTGGAGAACGAAGACCTTCTGCCTGCTGCCCTCCCTACTTGTCCCAGAGGTAGAAAGTGCATGCCCTTAAGCCTAGTGGGGTAAATGCTTGTTATACGCCAGGTTCATTTGTAACATAAGGCACCTACTACAATCCCACTCCTCTTGCAAAATTGCCAATTTATGGCAATATTCCTTGTTTAGAAAACAAGGCTATCCAAACACTATAATTACAACGTGCACCGGCAGCTGAGAGTTCCCTACATTAATGCACAGACTCCAGATACATTCGTCAAATAGAGTTTTTTTCTCTTTGCCTTCTTCTCTGGGTACTTTTAAGTTCAGGGACAGAGAACATGTCTTCATTAGAAACATTAACATTCACAGGCTGTAGTAAATTTTGACAGTGAAAAGGTCTCTGTAACCTTTAGTTGTGCAGAAATTTACTTCCCAAGAAAATTACATCTGGCACTGTCTTAATTAATGCTAGCTTTCTTTTCTGAAAATTGTGGGCTTGTCAGTAAAAAAGGCAGAAAAACCTGAATTTAAAAGGCTGGACACAAAAGACGCCGAGAAATAAAGCTCTGTGAGATTTCATAATATTGCTCTGTTTTTGTTCTACAGTAAGGAGATGAAAAGATCTCATTTGATTTTGCCAAATGCAGCAACATACATGTAATGTAGAATTGATTTGCATTTTCTCTCTTTTGTCTCTGAGTTTTATCATGTAAAGCGTGCCTGGGAAAGTATTCTATTTTAAAAGCAATAGGTCAAATAAAATCTATACCTGCAAGGAAAAAAAAAATAATGTATGACTTCATATTTTAGCCTTTCTCTAACAGCGAGTATTAATCGCAGCTAATAGTAAGGACTGTGACTGTGCTTTCTCTTGTGAATTTTGATTATCTGACAGTCCCTCTTCCTAGGTTGGAAGAGGGTCTAAGTACATTGGGAGATCTTGGCTTTATGTTCAGATATTTCTATTTTACATGGCTTGGACTTCTATTTTGACAATAAGAGGACTTTTGCAACTCATGGGGTTCAGAGATTTGTTTAGGTTCATTTTTTTTTCCCTCCCTCCCTATTTGCCTTTGCATTTTGATTATCCAGCATTACCTTTCCCCAGTCTGAGGAAGAAGCCTCACACACAAGCTGCTGGGTGATTCTTTCAGCATGCTTTTCATCACATGACATGAAGCATACTTGTAAAAATGTCTTAGTTTTGTTTTCAGCATGTGCAGGGGGCTAGAGAAATGAGCGGTGGAGCAGGATCTTGGAGAAGCTCTGTACTCACTGAGACCCTCTGGACTCTGGTGATGGGCAAGAGGAGGCCACTTGCCCAAAGTCACACAGCAGGCCTGGGACTCCCTTTCAAACACCCCAAGTTCTGTCTACCCAATATTTTGTATAACAGCATTCTGGAAGGAGAATTCTCACTTGTTCCATTCTTATCATGATGCGAAAAAATATTGATGTCATCATTGTTAGTTTTTCTTATGTCTCATAGTCTTTTTTTAAATTAGTGTATGTTTACAATACAGGATAGTTGTGTTCGTTTTGGGGAATTGGTACACATACACAACACGTCTTGATCATTTTTTGATCTTTTTATGTCTCCAGGACCCTCCTCTTTCCCTGACCCCTGTGCCTGTCTCCCCACCTCCATCTGCCCTTTTGTTTCCTACCATCTCTTCTTTGTTTTACTCTATTTATCTTGATTATTCTTGACTCTGGAAGAAGCACCTCCAAAACTGCACAGGAGCTTTGCAGAAAAGTGAGGTGATTTCAGTGGTATCTAGCCAGGCTGGGGTCACAAGAATGAGTCTTGCTGGGCATTTTGGGTCCTTCGGGAGTCAGGGAGGAGGCTGTCTTGGGCTCCCGCACACTCGCAGGGCGACGCACACCGGCTGGCCGCCCCTTTTAACAAAGAGAGCAGCCTCAGCCTTCACCAAGCCTTCATATTGAGCTGGAATTTAATTACATGGTTTTGTTTCCATTAAAAGTTTTTTTTATGGTTATTTCATATTTATGGTAAGTGCTATTAGTTTTTTTTTTTATTCATGGTAATGATATAAAGCTTCTTTTAAAAATTAAATCTATAGAAGTTAAAAAGGATGAATATAAATTAAATAAAAATATTAAGTAAAACAGAGTAGTAGTGGTTCCTGGGTGTGGCCAAAGATGGTGAGAGTGGTGGATATAAGTCTGAAGTTCCAGTTGGGCAGAAGTGGGTCTAGAAGACAGAGAGAGACAAGAGAGGGAGGTTTGGAAAAGTACGCTGGACTCTCGGGTGGGATATGTTTTCCTTGACTTTCTAGGAGCTCTTTGCATGAAGCTTCATTTTATACATGATTTACATGATTGACATGTATTTCTCAAAAACTGGCAGCGCCGCCCCCCGCATTTAGTAATTTACCCTGCAGTGTGCTGAGTGGATGACCTTCCCCTTCTCACTAACACAGATGCCTGCAGTTCTCCCACAGCCTGATAGGAGGCAGTGTTTTAAATTTTTTAAAATAAAAGGATGTTTTAAATAGTGCATGTTCTGGCCTAACACAGTCCTCTACTGTTTTATCTGAGTGACTGTTCGGGGTCATGTCACTTAATAAATCACGACATATTGAAAACTAACACCTGGGATTGATGTCTTCACATGTTTCACAGCTTAGCATCCCACCCTAAATGAGTGGGCAAGCCTGAGGAGGTGGAATTGGCGGTGCAAAGAGAAAAAAAGGGGGTGCTCACTAGTGCAAAGAGGGAACGAGTGACCCCCTTGCAAAGACAGCAGCTTGTTCAAGGGGATTCACAGATGGGGGGCAGTCGGGACCCCGGAGGATATGGAAGCTGTGGGATCTGTGAGATCCACCGGAATCAGTGGGGGTTCCTGGGGAGCCCTGGAGGTGCTAGGCTGGGGGAGGTAGCAGAGGTTATGAGTTGTTGTACAGGCTGGTGGGATCCTGAGGTCCGTGCAGGCATATGGGGCCTGTGGCTTCGGGAAGAGAGAGACCGCAGGACTCTGAACAGTGTTCAAGACGGTCTACATCTGTCCCTCTACCTCTTCATACCCTACCTGCCTGCTGGTAACCATTTAGGAAAATAAACATGGTCAATTTGCAAAATTAGAGATAAAACCAGAAGAGAGAAAATCTGAAGATGTGAGATAAGCCAGTTACTAGTATAAGACTTGGCTCTGAGCATCCTGGAAGTGAAAGCAAAAGAGGAACTTGAGACAAGCATGCATCCCAAACTTTAGTACAGGTCACCTGGGGTTCTCACGGAAATGCAGATTGTGATTTGGGAGGACTGGACAGGAACCAGAAGTTGTGGATTTGCAGCAAACTCCCAGGGTACCTTACTTTGAGAAATGACTTCAGACAATCAGTAGCTTCTTTTTTTTTTTTTTTTTTTTGGCGGCACTGGGGATTGAACTCACAACCTCGCACCTGCCAGGGCAGACGCTTAAGGCACTGAGCCAAACTCCCGGCAATCAGGTGCTTCTATTCTGAAGAAAGGGAAAACAGCAAGTCCACAGGAAGCTGTACAAGGCCAAGTGGAAAAATGCTTCAAAGTGGATGCCAGAGTGCAACTCTAAGTTCTAACCGAACTTCCTGTAAGATCTCTTTCCCCGATCCTTCCCTTATCACTCCTAGGCCTCAGTTTATCAAGAAGAAGGCTAAGAAAGACATTCTTAGAGCTATTCTAGGATTCCAGTTTCCCATAATAGAATTTGCTAGCAGCTGGCTTTAATATATTTAGATGTTTCTGACTCGGCATAAACTGAAGGCCTTTCTGTCCCCAAGTACCTTCCTTAATTCCAGCCAAGTTGCCTGAAATGCCACCATTTGTATAGCATTCCTTTGGGGACAAAAGGCTCACTTACAAAGTACAACCATGTGGAGAGAAGCAGCAGACCTGAGCTTCTCTGATCAGACTGTCCCCACTCTGTGTAGGGCAGGGCCACAGTGAAGTCCCTCAGGGAGAGAGGATGGGCCTCAGAGGCCCTGGCTACCTTCTTCCCAACCCCTCAGCAGAACAGAGTATATAACCAGCCTCAAGTGAGCCCCACTTTTAAAAGATAAAGGCCTCCAACTCCCCCCTCTTCCTGGCCTAGGCACATTGCTGTTTCTGGAGGCAAACATACGTGTAGCTTATGTGGTCATTGCTTTTGGAAAGATAGAGAATGCGAGAGAGAGAGACAGACAGACAGAGAGAGACAGAGACAGAGACAGAGACAGACAGAGAGAACCAAGGAGCCAAGCCTGGGCAGCATCTAAGACTCAGGACTGAGGACAGATCTTTTTCTCTCTAGAGTCCCTAGAGACAGAGCACTTTCTTTGGCTCCGGGAAAATGTCCTTCTTTAGTGGCAGTGTAGAATAGCATCCTGAGTTTCCCTATCCACTCTCAGATACTCCGCCCAGTCAGCAGGTATAGACAGGGCCCTGGAAACTGTGGTCACACACCTGGGTACCTGGGCTGAGTCTTGAACCATAAGCGCTCTCTCTGCTCTCAGGTACTCCCCTGCCTGGGTCCATTCTGAGCTGAGAGAACCCTGGAAAGCTGAAGCCAGAAAGCACCCTTTAGATCACAAGGAGCAAAGGTATTGAGCTTTCAGGACTTACAGGATGGATTCAAAGGGGGATCCTGGGCCCATGGCACTGATGTATGTTGTGCGTGCCCATGTATTTCTATTTTTAAAACATTTTCAGAAGGATTTTTGATGCTAAAACAAAACCAAGCCAAACAGAAAAAGATGTCCTTAACTTGCAGAGGTAAAGTGAGACGGCACAGAGTGAGGGGAGGAGGGCTTACTTTAGATGGCCAGGCTCCTCTGAAATTTTCTTCACACCAAATCCACTTCCGGGCTTCTTTTCTCATGCACACCCCTGTCAGGAGAGTCAATCAGTCTTTTCCTCGCAAGCTGAGGTCTCCTGAGTGACACCCTGAGTCATGGCATACTGAGCAGAGCCTGCTGTTCTAACTCCCTGGCCCCATCCAACCCCTGATCAGGAGCCAGGAGAGACCTGTGACCCTTCCCACACCCAAGACCTGGTCCAGCTGCCCAGGTAGCCAGTCTGGCCTTGCACTACCTTCCTCCAATGCTGCTTCATATATTTCAACTGTCCCCTGTGTCACCAGTCCTGGGGTGGCCCTCTGCACCCCCCACACCACACTAGCACGTTTCGGCTGCTTGCACACACTGTGCACATCATTTCTGCCCTGCATGGAGCTGCACAGAGGGCCGGAGGGGAACAATATATTACCACGTTCTTTGCCTAACAATTGGTAACACATGACACTTGTATTTGCCCCAAGATAATGTACAAATATGTTTTACAGGGTTTCCTAATGATAATCATGATATTTCATTCTTCTTGCCCTTCTAATAACGATAACAGTCTAGCATTATTATTTTTTTTTAACTGTTCTCAGCGAGTGTGACATTCAGTTCAGAGAATCGAATGTCAGCAAGAAATCCATACGCACTCCCTGAAGCTGGGAGAAGCCCCTTCCATTTATTTTTAGGTTGCAGTGAGAATGAAGTGATCTCACCTTATTATTTTTCTCCCCCTTAGAAAGGTGTTTGGCATTCAGTGCCTCTCTGATGTTTATGTAATCCGGCTTGAGGTTTAGGCAATTAAGACCTCTTTGCAAGCTGCCCTAATCAGGGGGGGGGGGCTTGATAGACATCTGAGCTGCTCTCATCTCTGGGTGGGGGGATTCCTCCCTCCAAACAAGGGATTCTTTCAAAGTGGGCTTTTTATGCTGAGTGGCAAATGGCTTGGACCCCTCAGCAAGACTCGACTAATTAGCAGTAAGACAAACACATTAAGGTTCCTTCAGACATTAGGTAGAAACACCTGTATTTTTTTTTTTTTACTTTTCTTGGTATATGTCTGACTTGCCAATGTGTTTGTTCATCTTTATCCCGATTATTAGGGAGGCTTATCTTTAGGAATACCCAGGAAGGTATGTATGTGTGTGTGCATGTGTGTGTGTGTTTCCATGTGTGATTAGTAGCAAATAGCCATTCTGGTTAATACTGCTGCCTGCTGCAGCATGCTATCATGTGTGAGTCCTTCATCAGAAACTATGCATGAGAAGTGAAAATTTATCAAAAGGCAGAAAAAGATCAGGGGTGTGGCTCAGTGGTGCGATGCACTTGCCCAGCACGTGCAAGGGTTTAATCCTCAACACTGAAAAAAAGAAAGAAAAAAATAGAGACACAGTTATGTAAAATTGCATAAGATAGAGGTTTAAGTTAGAAGAGCACTGTGTAGCCCTTTGCTGAAATTTTTTTTAGTTTTAACATAAAGTGGTCAGGTATAGCGGCACACACCCGTAATTCCAGCATTCTGGGAGGTGGAGGCACGGTGATCACAAGTTCGAGCCTAGCCTGGGCAACTTAGCAACTTAGACCTTATCTCAAAATAAAAAATAAAAAGGGTTGGGGATGTAGCTTAGTGCAAAGGTGCTGGGTTCAATCCCTGGCACCAGGGAGAGGAGGAATCATCATTGTTTAAGTCATATGAACCACTTTGACCTACTAATTTATTTCCACCATTTTCTGTTTTTGTTTTGAGTGGTCAGACTGGAGATGAAGTGTTCTCCTTTTGATCACCAAATGGGGAGAGTCTCCTCATGTGGAGGCCCTCTGGGGCAGCCTGACACCGCTGGGAATTGTGACTACAACTATGGTGGTGTTACTCCAAAGCTAAGTCCA
Source organism: Dasyprocta punctata (assembly GCA_004363535.1). Taxonomy (NCBI): domain Eukaryota; kingdom Metazoa; phylum Chordata; class Mammalia; order Rodentia; family Dasyproctidae; genus Dasyprocta; species Dasyprocta punctata. The sequence goes on from RJWM01015119.1 coordinate 10,657, forward strand.
GGGATGTGATTATTTAGGGAACCAAGAATTTTTGTGGATGAGCACAATGAAATCCTTAGAGAGCAAAATCAATCTTTTGCAGAGACCCCAGAGCATTGATCCTGGGGTATGTTGACGGGCTCAGGCTGTTCAGCTGTTTGGAATGACCGCACAAAATGAGCAAGTTGTTACAGTTTGAGAGTTTGGGTATTTATTGGCAATCCCTGCACTCATATGATTAATCACACATTCGGAATGTGCGCGCCATGGAAATTGACTGCAACGCAGCAGAAACAAAGTTTTCAGTTATCCTCGTATAATAAATTGAAGCTATATCCCTAAGCAGAATTGTCTTCAAGATTCCAATTTGCCTTGTTAAAAGTGTTGTTTATACAGTAGTTAGCAAAAACGCAAGTAATTACGTACAGAATTCATTCTAAGCAATTCTTCATCCCCTCCCCCATTCTTTATTGCTTTTCCATCTTTATTACCCAATATTTTGGTTGATCTCAGCAGAAACTTGACTGGTGAGGTGTGGCCAGGATATGAGACTTGGTGACTCCTGAGATTTGTGGAGCACATTTGGTGAAAGTGACAAGGACCAATGTATGTAGGACCCTAACAGGTCCAGCTGGAAGCTTCCTGCCAGCTCCAGGTGTCATTTATAAGGCTATCAGAATGGTTTCTGTGTTACATTTCACTTCCTAAAATGATAGCTACTCTGGAGAAGACTCCTGTTTATTTGTTTGTTTGTTTATTTATTTATTTATGAGTAGGAGTAGTGTCATATACACATAGTACTGTAGAGAGCCACATCTGTTTTGGTTGCTGCAACCAGCAGGATTTTATTTCATAAATATCATCTGATCTGGGGACATGGCTTTCAGAATGCAAATTGTGTTTAAGTGAGTAAACATTTTAGTGGTTGTGCAGGCCCAAGCACAGGAGGGGAGACGGGCATCAGGCAGCGGTCGCAGCTCTAGTTGTAGAGACCCTGGTCTGGGACCCAGTGGAGGGTGGACTGACTAGGAGTTTCCTACTGAAGATGGATCAGGATGAGCGCAGAGAAACCCTCCTGCAAACCTGTGCATCCCAGAGACTCCTCATTTTCCCTGGAACAGAGACCTCATCCATATCTATCAGGAGAGGCCTAATTATAGAGCTCAGAGATTTTAATGGCACAGGGAAATTTAAATGCAGTGGAAAATATGAATATTCCTAAGCCAGCAGTCAAAATACAAAATGATTGGCTTCCAAATCAATGAATTATAATTTCCAAGCGCATCCTCAAAGGTGGAGCCTCTTTCCCTTCCCGGGAAGAGTTTTGTGCAGGCTGCATATTTTAATGAACTCTGCTTCTGGATTCTGTTTCACTGAGCTTTGCCCTCCATTGACACTGTTGCCAAAGCTGGTGCCCAATCCCTCCAAGCAGATAGCAGAAGACAATGGAGACAGTCTAGGTCCCGGCAGTCAAGTGAGGCCCAGTATCTGACAGGTGCACTTGGTTGCATCTCCAGCTTCTCCAGTGCCTGTGGGGAATCAAGTAAGAGTGAGACAGAAGGAATTTGACCATATTCTTCCCTCAAAAGGCAGCTTCCTTCACATGCACCTAAATTTCACATCTCAAAGTCATATTGCCCTTTTAACTGAAGTCTTTTCCAGCAGGCATTGCCTGTAGGTCCCCTGGGGGACTTGCCCTTCCCAGTCTCAGACATCTAGTTGGGACCCCTTGATACTAGACATTTTTGCTCCCCAAGAGCATCTCTATATCTTTACCTGTGGAGGAGATAAGGATGTGCCCCAGCTGCTGTCCATGCAGCCCTCAAACTGGAGAGTCATATCATAAATCCTGTTTTATTTTATGGACAAATAAATGCTGAGGTAAAATATTCCAGGATCATCACTTGAATACTTGCCATAGCAGCGGTACTGTAATAACCACGGTGACATTAATTTACTGCATTGTGCCGTGGGAAGAAGGAAGAGGAGGGAGAGGGGCATTAAAAGAGAAAAATGACTTGCCTTGGAATTTATTGGGATTGGCCTCCCTCATTTTCAGCCATCATTAGTTGATTAGGCCCTGATGACAGTGTGGACAATTGTGCTGGAAGAGTTGGCGCAGAGACGCCCTGAAGGCAGCCCGTTAATTGAGATGGTGTTCATTTTGTAGTTACTGAACATAACTGCAGACATGGAACTTGGTGGATAGTGTGGTGAAAAGAAGCAGGAGCAGGGATAGACCCTGGCTAGAGGCAGCGGGCAGGGGCAGGAGGGTCTGGTTTCCATGCCTTCCAGTGACATCATGCTGCCCAGAATCCTGGTCACTATTTCCATTCTGAATGTGCTGGTGAGTTTGTCAAGAGAGGATAAAGCAAAGTTGCCATTTATCCAAGGAATGCTCTCCACCTGCCACTGAGAAGCCACCCCTGGGGAGGTGTCTTCACCAGGTAGAGCCTTAACGATTGAAGTTTGAAGGGTATTAGTCTAAAAGGCTCCAGGGTATGTCTCACCTCAGAATTCAGATTCCCAGTTTTCCCAGGCAACCCAGTCTTGCTACCCTTGATACTATAAAAGTGACTCCTTACTCTTATGCAGAGGGAGATCCAGCAGCACCAATGAATATAGTCTGTTGTTTTAGTCCATTTTCTGTTGCTATAACAAAATACCAGAGACTGAATAATTTATAAAGAAAAAAGTTTTGCTTACCTCAAAGTTTTGGAGGCTCACAAGCATGGTGCTAGCTCCTGTTCAGCTTCAGGTGAAGGCTAAGTGCTGCTCCATGTGTGGCAGAAAAGCAGAAGAGGGAGTAGATGCATGCAGAAGAGAGGGTGAGGAAATAGGAGCTGACCTGGTTTGTATCAACCCACCTTAGAGATAACCAATCTATTCCCAGAAGAACTACATTAGTCTACTTGTGAGGACAAAACCTTTGCAATCCCACATGCGTCTGGAAGGCTCCATCACCTTTCAACATGATTGCACCGGGGACCAAGACTTGACATGAGTTTTAATGGGGATAAATCATATTCAAGCAAAGCACCTATTCACTATGCTAGGATCCTTGGTAGAATGAAGACCTCTAGATCCTGTGGTGGAGGCCAAGTTGCACGTTCACAGGCTCCACTTGCAGTGGTGTTGGCCATGTCTCCTCAGCAAGAAGGGCAGCTTGCAAGCTACGTGATCTTCACTTACACATTTTCAGAGACTGTACCCATGTTCTTTCCCCAGAGCTAAGAAATGCCTGCCAAAGGCACTTAGGAAAGAGAACAGGACCTGACATTTTTGAGTGACTTAGTAAAGGCTACTCATCTTCCAAGGCACTTGCCATGCACTGTCACACTTAACCTCTGCATGCCCTAGTAATCCCCCTTTAGGTGAAAGGAAATGGAGTTCAGAAAACAAACCTACACAGTGCTCCGCAGCCTGTAGGATCCCGGAATGGAGTAGAGGGCAGGCATGGATTCTGTTTCTTGGGGGCTGAGTGATTATAGACACGCCAAGGTCAGACTGCCATAGTGAATCTGGCTATGCCTCTTATCTGCTCTGTGACCTTGAATGTTAATCTGGATTTATTCATTTCTAAAACGAATACATATAGGAGAAAATGATGTGGGCTCAGTACTTGCTACTCATTCTTAGTGCTGTAGTGGTTGTGATTGTTAAAGGGCTACTGGCAGCTGTCTTTCTTCAGGTTCAAGTCCAAGGGGAGGAAACGCAAGACTTCTGCAGCTCCCAGTCGCATGATGAGGGAGTGCTTCCTCCCCACCCCCACCCCACACTGCCGTGCCTGTCATGTCTGGACAACTAGACAGATGCTCAGGCTTGAAGGGTGACAAATCCACTCACGAGATACAGCTTGCTAAGTGGCAGTGGCCTTTTATTCTCTGACATCTTTCCAGACCCTTGAAGGGATTAGAACTGGATTAGTTTGAGATGAGACTGCCTCTGCTGTTATCACCTGTTTATAGGATAATGACATTATCTAGTTTGGCCCATAAGGGCCTCCATCCATGGGAGCTTTTTGCTCTTTCATCTGGAGGGTTACAAGCAGCATATCTTTAAATCTAAACAAACTCCCTGAATCTTCAAAATAAGTGGTGAAAATATCCAGTGAGAAGATGAGAGACTCACTTTTCCCTTTCTGTTTAATGTGAACAGGAATTTTTAAACTATGTACATTCACTTAGAACCTAAACTCTTCTTGCTATTTTCCACACTGGCCCCCATTTCCCTTTTCACATGTGCGCAGCACTTTGAAGTTTGCAGAGTTTTTTCGCCCCTTCTTAACTTATATGATTGGCATGACAGCCTGTGAGTTGGGCAGGGTGGATTCAACACCCATTATACAGGCAAGGATACAAAATGCAAAGCTCAGGAAAGCCAAGGAGCTTGCCAATACGCATGTCATTTTCAAGAAAAGAGCCAAGATCAAACCCAGCTCATCTGGAAAAACCCAGCATTCATTTCACTGTCTGAAGCTGACTACAACCTGCCCTCTGCCCAAGTAGCTTTCCCTAATGCCAATCCCCAGTACCCTTCACAGTAAACATCTGCTCAGACAGATGTGCCAGGAGATCGTTGGCGGAAGTCCCTTTCTTAGTTCCCTTAACACTAACACACTTTACAAAAAAAAAAATCTATTGAGATATAATTCACATGCAGTACAAGTAACCTGTTTTCAGTGTACTAACTCTTTGTTGAGCTTTGAAAAATGTATACAATGTGTAACTACCGCAGTGAGGATTTAGAACATTTCTACCCTCAAATTTTCCTTCATGGACCCCGCTAGCTTTCCATTGTCATATTGTCCCTCGCAATCACAAATCTCTCCTTTACTATCATTTTGACTTTATTGAAAATAAGTAGAATCATGCAGGATATATTCTTTTATGGTTGCCTTTTGTTAAACTTAGTATAAAGCTTTTAAGATTTAGACATTTTGGTGCAGGTTTGGTTAACTTATTTCTTGTTATTGTATATTAGTATTTCACTGAACGGATGTACCATTAAAGTAGTTTATCTGTTCCTCAGTAGTGAATATTTAAACAATTTCAAGTTTGAGGTCATTCTGAACAAAGTTGCAATGAATATTTAAGGATGAGTTTTTGTGTTAATATAGCTCTTATTTATCTTGGATAAGTTCTTAGGAGTGTAATTGCTGGGCGATATGGCGAAAGTATATGAGTTTTATTAGAAACTGCCTGCTTTCCATACTGGTTGCATTCCCATGAGTAAGGCAGACATTCCTATCTTAACCACTGAGTGCCATTCCTGAATTAGGTTGTTACCTGAATTGGTTGATAAATGAGGAATTGTATACAGTATCTACACTACAACATTCAGAACAAAGAAATGATCAAAAGAAACTCCAATTTGATGACTTTGGTTTTATTCACATAACTCTTACGTGAAGTACTGTAATGTATAACAGAACATAAAACTACAGTACCATACTGTACAGCACAATCAGCAAAAGTTGCAGTGCTGTATAAACAAGATGCACTGTACCAAAAGGCCTCAAAGTTCTATCAACAAGATGCACAGAACTGTACAAACAAGAAGACAGGTCCCAAGTCCAAGTAGTGGATCGTAAATCTGAGTATTCATTAAACAGATAGGTTGTCAAATGAGGAATATCTGTATATGAAAGTTTTAATCCTTTCACATACTTGCCTACATTTGGTATGGTCCATCTTTCTTATTTTAGCATTCTCGAGTGTACACAGCAGTGCCTCATTGTGGCCATATTTGCATTTTCTTAAAGGCTAATTCTGTTTAGCATCTGTTTGTGTGTTTAGTTGGCATCCATGTATCTTCTTTCAGAAGGCCCATTCAAATCTTTTGCCCATTTGAGTTGCTTGCACCCTAAATTTGAGTGTGTGTGTGTGTGTGTGTGTGTGTGTGTGTGTGTGTGTGTGTGATACTGGTGATGGGACCCAGGACCTCATGCATATTTGGCAAGCATTCTAACACTAAGCCATATCCCCAGCTACATTTTTCAGGCATATTTAACAAATCCTTCCCTCCCCCATCTGTGGCTTGTCTTTTCATTTTCTTAATCACACTTCTCAATCAGTAAAAATATTTAATTTTGATAAGACTTGTTTATCAGAGTTTTTTTTTTTCCCTTATGGTTTGTGCTTTTTGTGTTCTAGCTAAGAAAGTTATGCCTAGTCCAAGATAACAGGATTTTATTCTGCAACTGTTGATTGTTGTGTAGAATGTGAGGTAAAAGATAAAGTTTATATTGTCCATATGGATATATGGTTGTTTCGGCACGATTTATTGAACATTGAACAACTCTGAAGCCTTCGTCAAAACTCCATCTGCTATGTATGTGTGATTCCATTTCTCTTCCATTCAATTGATCTGTGTGTTAGCATTAATACCATATTATCCTGTTTTTTGAGGTTTTATAATAAATCTTAAAAAGAAGTAGTTTAAGTCCTCGAATTCTGCTTCTTCCAATATTATTTTCATTCTATAAGGCTTTTCTATTTTACGTGATTTTATTTTATTTTTTAAATTTTATTTATTTATTTTAAACCTAGGGCCTTCACACTGAGGTATATCCACAACTTCTTTTAGAGTAATCTAAAAGAGACAAGATCTTCCCAAATTACTAAGCTACCCGATCTGTCCTCAAGCTTGCAATTCTGTCTCAGTCTTGCAGAGTATTGAGATTGCAGAGGTACACCACCGTGTCCAGGTTCATATCAATTTTAGACTCAATTTGTCAGTTTTTACCTTAACACTGAGAGATTTTTATTGAAATTCCATTAAATCTATAGGTCAATTTGAGGGGAAATTAGAAATTAATATTATTGGGTTTTCAGCCTTAAATATGGTGTAGCTGTCGATGTATTTGTCTTTTTCAGCATATCTCAGGAATAATTTTTAGTTTTCAGTGTAAAAGTCTTTTACATTGATCCTTTTATTCCTATTTAATATTTTGATGTTATTATGAAAGCTTTGATGGTATTTAAAATGTTTGATACTATTTTTAAAGCTTTGTATGTGTGTTACATTTTTTAATATACAGATCCTATATATCTTGTTCCATTGCTAAATCCACTTATTAATTCTGACTTATTTTGCAGATTTATTGCATTTTCTTTACAAGTTTTCATATTATATGTATGTCTTTTATTTTTTTCTTGAATTATTGTACTGGAAGGGACCTTAACTACAAATTTTATTTGAGATGATGAAAGCAGACATCTTTGCCTCTTTCTCAATCCTATGGGAAACATTCAATCTTTCACCATTAAATAATGTGTTCGCAGTAGGTTTTTCATAGATGTTCTTATCTAGTTCAGGAAGTTGCCTTATACAAGTGTTCTGAAAATTACAATGGGGTAATATTATAGTTTAAATTTAACTCTCTCTCCCACCAAGCCTTGTCTATTCTGAGGTGGGGTTTTTGGAAAGTGATTGGATTATGGTGGCACTGCTCTTAGAAGATGGGGCTTGTGGGAGATGTGTCACTGGGGCATAACCTGGGAGACTGTATCTCGCTTCCGGGTTCTGCCTTTTGCTCTCTGCTTCCTGGCTTGTGAGTAGCTTTTCTCGGCCCAGGCCCTTCCACCATGCCATTTCTGCCTTGCAGTCAGCCAACCATGGACTAAAACTGTGAGCCAAAATAAACTTCTTTACTTAAAGTTTCAGGTATTGGATGTTGTGTCCCAGGGATGTGGTTTTTGTTTGTTTGTTTGTTTTGTTTTGGTAACGGGGATTGAACTCACCGCCTTGCACCTACCAGGCAGGCACTTAGGCCACTGAGCTAGATCCCTGGCCCTATTTTTTGAGACAGGGTCTCACTATGCAGTTCTGGCTGGCCTTGAACTCACTTTGTAGCCCAGGCTGGTCTCGAACTCACGATGATCCTCTTGCCTCAGCCTCCTGAGTGCTGGGATTAAAAGCGTGTCCTGGGGATGTTAAAATGACTACAACAGGTTAGGTCCAGATAAGCCTACTGTAAACTGAAAATGTACATCTAATACACCAAACCTGTAAGCTATCATAGTTCAGCAACACAATACATTATATGGTGTTAGTTGGCTATCCTTGTGATTGCCTATCTGACTGGGAGCTGAGGACCCTGCCACTGTGTAGCACTGTCACAGAGCATGTACCTAGCCCAAGAAAAGATCAAGAGTTGAAGTACTGTTTCTATTGAATATGCATTGCTTTCCCACAATTGCGAAGTTAAAAAAATGTAAATTAAACCACAGTAAGTCAGAAACTATCAGTATTTCTTGTTAGCTAAGAGATTTCATCATGAATTAGCACTGTTCAAGCCTTTTCTCAATCTATTAAGAGGATCGTGGTCCGTTCTGTTATAACATGGTATGTACATTCCTAAAACATGCTATGCTATTTAAACTTTTGTAATTTTTGTGCTTGTGAAAAAAATTAGGATAAGTGCATGCCTAGGAAATGCATGAACACTACAATATATATGGCACTTTTTTTATCTGAAAAGAACCCAAAATTTGCTTTGGAAGTGGGTATCAGAAAGGTTATGGTTAGGAATTACTATGAAATGGAGGCAGGATGATTATACTAAATCGGATACATTTATACTAAATTAGATAGATAATGGATGTTGCTTATAATACGTGGTCAATAGAAGCAATGAATAGATGTTTGAGATGTGGGACTGTGTGCTTATTGTGTGGTACTACATGGTTCTTTCCTCAAGGTGTAATTTCTGCATTCACTTAACTATTTTTCAAAGACAAAATTTTGCATTAGCAAACACAAAATTCAAAATTTACACCAATCATCAAAATTTACCCCAATGTACCATTTGTGTTGAAACAAATTCATATTTCAAAACAAGTATTATGGTAATACTGGTATATAGTCTTCCTTTTTTTTTGAATATTTTAAAAAAGTGAATCACATTCATTAATTTTTGAATGTTAGACTAATTTGCTATTCCTTGGATAAGTCCATATAGCCATGATATATTGTCACATTTGCATGTCATTGGATTGGATTTGCTAAAATTTTAAGAGATTTTTGCAGGCCAATTTATGTGATGCATTAATGTGTAGTTTTCTTTTATGCCGATGTTTCTCTTTCGAGTTTTGATGTCAGGTTTACACAGTCTACATAAAAAGCCGTGTTTCTTGAAGTGTTTGTGTAGAATTGATATTGCTTATTCTATAAATGGATTGTAGACTTCAGTCAGCTTTTTCTGATCTTCAATCAGATCTTTGTCAGATGTTTTTAAATTCTGAATTCAGTTTCATCTAAAAGGGCTATTTGGTTTATCTGTTTCTTTATGAGTATGATTTAGTATCTTTTAAGAGATTTGAAAATGTTACAAAAATGATAAAGTTTTTGACAAAAAGTTATTTCTAATATCCTGTTATTCTTCTTTTAATATCTGTAGGATATGTAGTACTGTCTCTTCTTAATTCCTAACAGTAGTAATATGTATTGTAGCAGACTAGTCTGTTTAGAACTTTGATAATTTTATTGGTTCTTTGGATAATTAGAATTTGTTTACATAGATTTTTTAAACTATGTATCTGTTTTGTTTCATTAATGACCAATTTTTATTGTTTGCTTTAATTCTGCTTATTTGGGTTTCAATTGCTCTTTTTCAAATTTCTTCAAGCAAGAATAAAGTCATAGATTTTGGCATTTTCTAACATAAGCATACAATGCATGAATTTTTGGCGATTACATCTTAGCTATAAAATATACATTTTGGTACTTTCAATTTTTATTCAGCTAATAATATTTCCATGCCATAATATTTTTTATTCATCGTGTTATTTCTTCATTTAGTTATGATTTATTTGCAAATATTTGTTTAATTTTCAGATGTTTACAAATTTTCAGATACTTTAGCTGACTTACTACTTTCTCCCTTTCTGAATTCTATTCATTAAGTAGAAGTAAACTGCGATGTTTGCACATCAATAGAAAGAATTAAGTTCTACTGCATCCCCACTTCTCTTTTATTTTTTATTTTTCAGATAAAGACTAAGTCACTGAGTCACCCAGGCTGGGCTTGAACTTGAAATCTTTTGGCTCAGCTGGGATTAAAGGCATGCACTCCCATACCTGGCTTCTTTTTTTTAAATTGATGTTTTCTTTAGATAGCTTGCAAATGGATTTTGCTTTTATATCCAACCTAATATACTTAGTCTTTTAAAAAAATGTTTAGGTCATTTACATTTAGTATAATTTTCAGTATAGTTGAGTTTAAGTTATCATCTTGCTATTGTTTTGTGTTTATCTCATTTGGTCTTTGTTCTTTTTTCTTATCTCCTTTTGGATTGATTTTATTTTTTATAACTCCATTTTATCTCCACTATCTCAGTTTCCTAGTGTATAAAATAAGAACTGTTATGAAACTGTCTCGAGGTATTACTTTGAGAAACTAAATGAAATAGAGAGTTAACCCTTGGTATCTATGGAGAATGGGTTTCAGTGTTCTGAGCAGATGTCAAAATTTTGAGGTGCTCAAATCACTATAAGTGAAGCATTTGCATAGAACTTACGCAATCCTCCTGTACACTTTAGACCATCTCTAGGCTATTTATAACATCTAATACAAGACAAATGTTATATAAATTGGTGCTCTACTGTATTGTTTAAGGAATAACAGCAAGAAAAAGTCTGTACATGTTTGGTACAGATGCAACTATTTTTAAAATATTTTCAGCCCAAGTATGTTTGAATCCATGGACAAGATGCTTGCGGATATGGAGAATGACTGTAATGTGTTTTGGTGGAGAAGATCAATAGGGTAATATTCTAGAACATTAACCAATATCTACCTCCTTTCATTTGTTCCTCAGACCATCCATGCTCACCAGCCAAGTCAGCAAAGAAATAGAGCAGCAAAAAATCAGACACAGAAGGTATCTTTTTCTGATTTTGAAATTTCAGATGCCTAGGCTGGATGGAGGGGTAAGACTCAGAATACAGGTTTGGGAGAGACAGAGATAATGAAGAAAAAGGAATATGTCTTGCCAGAGAGGAAAATGCACTGAGCTACAGTAGTGAGGGGCAAGACAAGGGAAGGGAAGCTAAGGGGGCGAGGGCCTGGGAAATGAATCTGTTTCCAGCACAGGCCTCAAAAGGCTGCACCACTCCCAGATAGTTTTGTGGGGTCCATTAAGAACTAGGGACAGAAGGAGACACTCGACCAGCCTTCAGCCATGCTGACTGGGGTGTGTGCCCAAGAAGCCTGGTCCTGATGCCTCAGGAATGCTCATGATGGGAGAGGACCAGCAGAAGGACCTCACACCTGGCCATTCAAACTGCCATGGCAGATGGAACTTGGGGCCAAAAACAGAGCTGCTGTGGAGGTGTCTTAGAACTATCAAGGGTGGAAGGGTGGGATGTCAAAGTTTCTCTCCTACTTCTCTCTCTGCAAATACACTGTGCTGGATTAGTGGAAGTGAAAGGAACTTAGAGTTGCATGATGTGCCCTGGCCATAATAACAACATGACAGTGTGCACTGAGGCCTCCAGTCTGTGCAGTGATGGGCCACTCTGTTGTGTGCACAACTGGACTTCATCCTCTCATTCTACTGGGCATGTGGGAGTGGCTATCAAGAAGGGAACTAATGAGATCTGAGACTCTTTCTTTTCCTTAGCCTCCTTACAAGACTTAATAGAAAGAAGAAATTGTCTTCTTCAAGTAGTGATATTTGTGCCCCAGTATTTACGTAGCCTTTACCGCATATTGGGACATGTGACAGATGAAGGAGGCAGAGTGTGCCTTGACCTCAACTCACAGGGCTAACAGTCCCCAACAGTGGATAGACATTGATCGGTTAAAGGCAGAAGTATCTACACAGTCACTAGATACCAACGAGGGAGCCAAGATGCAGGCTCTGATTTCCTTATAGAAGGCTGGCAATTAGTCAGTCAATTCACAGCTGATTAGTGAGCACAGCACAGCTCCTGGCCAAAGTGGTCCCTGTGGCAGATGCAGACACAAGGACCCAATCCAGGTGCTGTACCAGGTGTGTGGGCAAGCTGCAAACTAGAGGCTGCTTCTGAGCACCATGCTTTCTGTTGTTGTGATTACTGTTATTGCTGCAGTTGTTTTTATCGCCATCATTAATACAAGCAGCTCTTATCTCAGAGGAGACTGCAGTCTGATTGGAAAGCAGAACCTGTTTGTGGGCAGGGAACAGGGTGTCTGAGCAGAGCAGTGAGCCTAGGGTGGCACCCCTACCTTCTGGTTACCACTCTGTCTCTTTCAAAGCATTCCCCAAGCTTCTGGCCACCTCCTCCATCGTTTATAACTGTGTTTATCACTTCTGCTCACTTCTTTTGCTTCTGCAATTATGTTTTTGAAAGCAACCCTCTAATCAAGGCATCATGGCACAGTGCCCACAATTCCTGCAAATCTAGGAGGAGGATCACAAGTTCAAGCCTAGCCTGGGTAACTTAGTGACTTAGTGCAAGACCCTGTTTCAAAATAAAAAAAATAAAAAGTAAAAAGGGCTGGGATGTAGAGTTGAGTGACTATAAAAGCCTCAAGTGCAATTTCCAATACCAAAAGGAAAACGAAAAAGAAAGAAGAAAAGAAACTTTCTACAGCTATCATAAACAAGAAGTCCTATCACTTGACAGAAAGAGGCAATGGTAGTAAAATAATAAAATAACAGAACAATATTTAGAAATTACTGTTAGATGCAGTTTTCTGCCCCAGTGAACCCAAGGTAGGTCTCACTTACCAGAAAGCCTCAGGATTGAGCACATGATGTTGAAAAAAATGCATTTTCTAGTCATGGATGAGAATGTGTTGTGCTGTCTTATGCCTGAGTCTTATGTGTTTGACTCGTCTATTACTACCATTGTGTGCAGCTCCTCGCTCTGCGGCATCCTGTATCCTGCCCAGGCACCTCAGCTCACGACTTGGTTCAGCTTTCCCCTGTGCCATTTTACCTTCCCTGATCCCTTGTCCTGTCCCTTGGGATGCCACACCACCCTGTCAAACATTGGTACCCGAGCCCATTATGGTGGAAGTCTGTGGTAGATAAAAATGCTCCCTCGTGGTGGCTAGAAAGCAAAAAGTGAGAGAAAAAGGAAAAGGGTCCCAATATCCCCTTCAAGGTCATGCCCCCAAATAACCTCATTTCTTCTACTAGACTTTACCTCTTAAAGGTTCCATCCCCCCATTACACAGTTGGCTGGCAACCAAACTTTTAACATATGAACCTGTAAGGGTCATTCCAGATCCAAACCATAGCATGGACATACCTAATGCCTCACTGAGTTGGCTTGATTTTCTTCTTTCTGTTTTTAAATAAGAATATTTAACATGAGATCCATCCTCTTAATCAAAGTTTATAATACCTTTATTGTTAACTGGAGCTGCTATGTTGCACCTGGACAGTAAATTTCTAGGACTTACTCAGCTAACATAGGTGAAATTTTAGACTCATTGATTTCTTTTTCAAAAATATGATGAAATAGACAATTATTTCCTTCTCACTTCATACCCGGAGCTTCTAATGTGGTATTCTTAACTTTGGGATTGAATCTGACCTCCCATTCACGCTAGAATCTATAGACATTCTCCTTTTATGCTGCCAAGGGTGACAGAACCACTTCTGAAGTGCCACGTAGTGTGCAGCCAGCTCCCTTCTCAATGTAGAGGACAGTGATGTCCTGAGGGAGAGGACGGGTCTCGGTGGACTGTAGAGTTAATGCGCATGTGTTAGGCAGATTATAATAGTCAGCACCAGAGCCCTGACTCTAGAATTTAGGTTGCGCTAAACTGTGTTTTTTTTTTTTGCATTATTTTAAACCTAAAAATGCAGAGTTTCCATTTAAAAAAATAGATTTTGTACTTATTTTGAAAAAAATTAAGAGATAGGGCAACACTGGCCCTATTGTTCTCCGACTAGAATCGAGAAGTGCTCTTCCCAGCAGATGAGCTCCTGGGTCCTGCTGGTTCTAGTCCTCACCATCCATCTTAGCCCAAAAAGAATCTACATATATGATCTGCTTTTACAAGAACAATGCTTCCCTAATTTTTCTCTGGAAGCATCCTGGACCAGAGGTCTCTCCTCCACAATCAGTAAGCCTTGGGACACAGTCAAGTTTCTTGCATAAGAACATTTCCTTGAAGGCTTACATTTTATCTTGAAAAATGTGTTTTCTACTTTGTTCTATAACATAGTGCTCTGGTTTCTAAGTCCCCACCAAGACTCACATTGAATGACTGCCCATTTTGAGGATTAAAAGGTGGGATCAGGTGGGTCTTTTAAGGTGATTAGGTCATAAGGTCTCAACCCTCATGAATGGATTAATTCATTTAATGGGTTATCTTGAGAGTGAGTCTGGTATAAAAGCCAGTGTGGCTCTTTTGGTTGTACTTCTCTTACCATATGATCCTCTGTATCACATCAAGACTCTGCAGAGTGCCCACCAGCAAGGTGGACCTCATCAGAGGCAGCTGTCCGATCTCAGGCTTTTCAGCCTTCAGACCCATGAGCCCGCTAACCTTTTCTTCCTTCATAGAATGTGGCCTTGGGTATCTGTTATAGCATCAGTTTAAGCTGCATGGTCATGTGTATTTTAAGTAACATTTTTTCACAAGAGCGTGGAATGACTATGTCCCTGCAGGAAGATGTACTCAACTGTCCTGAGGCTTTGACTGTCCTGGTGGCATTATCCCAAGATGCCTCCTCACCAGTGTGGGAAATGCTGGTCTGTCTTAATCCTTTTCAGTGCATCATTAGCTCCCTTTGTGAATCTTTCAAATTATTAACTAATGGCCACTTTTTATGATCAGAAATTAAATGCTTTACTTTCAAATGATCTTAATTTGGGGGGGTTGGTCTGGGCCTCAGAGTTGTGAGCCCATTCGGGCTTGCCCACAGTGTTTTGTGGGAAGAGGCCATGCCCTCTGCCCACATGCGGCCTGGCTGGCCCATCCCAGGAGCTCCTGGGCATCCCATACTCAGTATAGACAGCCCTGCCCTCGGAAACTTTCGTGGGTTATGGCTTATGAAGGGTTCCGGAGAGTTCAGACACAAATCGATAACATGCATTACAAGAGCTCGTGAGCTAACAAAGGTGCTGGTGGGTCATGCATCTTAAAACAGCTTCTTGGGGACTTTAATTGTCGGGATGTTCAGGAGAAGAATATGACCTTATGGGGCATTTTCTAGAATAGAATAGTCTATATATTAAAAGGCAGCAAATGATTCATAACTGGTTAGCGGCTGGGCCTATGGGTCCGTGTTTCCCATGTGGATTTTTTTTCTGCATTGCAAACTCTTACATTAAATTGTGATAAATGAAGAGTGGGGGCTACTCATACAAATCAATGACTCTAGTGTGTGTGTCATTAGCCTGAGAGATGCAGGCAGCGGTCAGTCCCATAAATCATGTGATGATCTGCTGTCTGCAACACGATGCAAGCAAGCAGGCGCATTAGGGAGGTTAAGGAATGAAATTAATCTGTGCATTTTCCTCTCCCCCCTTCCTTCCCCATCACCTGGTCATATGGAAAGAATTAAAATCACATGATCCGAACTAAACCAGCTCCAGAACAGTAAATTGGTTAAGTTTGACTTCACCTTTCAACTTCGAGTTAATTATGTATTAGGGGATTAATTTATTCACAGGCACCGAGAAGGGAAATGGAGAATAGAAGGAACCTGCCAGGGCCTCTCATCCAGGTGCCAAGGTTATTAATTGCTCTGGCTGTGCCACAGGCTACCTGGGCAGAGCCTGGGGTGGGGGCTGTGGGGTGGATCACACGTGGGTTTGGTTCTGTCCTGCTCCAAAGATCAGTGGCCCAAGGAAGAGAAGGATGCTTATGTGGGCTGCAGAGGTGGCCTGAGGCTGTGCTGCACAGGGATGCTTGTGAGGCCTGGTTGCTGGGGGATCTCAGAAGCCTAGCCTAGAAGGGGTCTTTACATAGAGCCTCTAATCACGTTGCACTTTAGGTAACTGATGCCTCTGCAGGAGGTGCAGGCCTTGGCTCCTTCACCTTAGATGAGAGGAAGCTCTTTACTTGCAAGGGTACCAATTTCATAGCATAACTCTGATTTGCATCACTCAAGGCTCCTATTCTCCCAAGACCCCAAGCCATTCAGAGCCCTGAGAACAGAAGCTGTTTTTTTCCCAGACATCTTCAAGGGTGCCTCTCTAGCATCTACATCTACAGTCTTCTTACCACCACTTTTGGAGGTTACCCTTGGCCTCTTTTCTGTAGTGTGGCCCCAGTCAAGTGAGATCAGCTACAGAAGTAGAGTCTAATGGGGCTACTGGAAACAAGAACTAAGAGAGAGAAGTGAGTGATTTTCTCAGGGCAGCCACCTGAGGATGGATGGGTCCTAGAGGATGCAGAGATGGGGTTCCGTTTATGAGCAAGTAGTGTTCTAACACCCATAGGATCAGCTTCTCAAAGGAACCCAGTCTCTACCACTACCTGCCTTCAGCCATTCAGAAGGAATTCAGGAACATTTGTCTGTTTGGAGTTAAAACATGAGGATGCTGAAGTGATTTGACACTGATTCTTTCATTATAAAAATTCACAGGGCCCAGCATGAACAGTAGCTTCGATGATTTGTGTGTGTACAGCACCCCTTACTGAATGCTTTCTCAGGCTTATGTAACATCCTTTCACTTTCCCCTTGTCCCATGGGTAGGGCCCAAGTATTCCCATGTGATTCAAAAGAAATCTGAGGCTCTAAGAGTTTAAAGGACTTGACTGTGCTCAGATGGCTAGAAAGTGGGTCTGTGGCTAAGAACCAGCTCCTTAGTGCAAAGAGGGTGTGGTAACCTAGAGATTCCTTTAGGGCTCTCTTCCTGTTGTACAAACCAATCCCAGTGTCCTGGGTCCTCTCTGGAAGTCCAATGCAGTCCCGGATTTGTGTGCTATGCTTCAACAGAAATAAGCTAAACCAATATCTGAAAATTAAGAACTCTTATCTAAAGATGGAATATTGGCTTCTCTTGAAAACTTGAAATCTGATCATTGAGCTGACATTTCACTGTGGCAGTGTTGGGCTGATGTTGAGCAGAAACTCCTAATCAGAGGGACATGAGTTCGTCCTAGTTGCAAGAGATTCACTATGGCCAGTCTACCACACCAAGATGGCAACCCAAGGAAGGCCTCACTCTGAATGCTCAATAGCCTGGTGACCTGACTCCAACCTTTGTTTAACCCAGCCTTACTGATGTTCCTTCTCCTCCAGTTGCCCATGCATCCCTGGTATGGATACCCACTTTCTTCCTCTTGGCCTTCCCATCCAGCCATGCCGATTCCTCTACTCCACAGCTGGCCTACTTAGGCTTCTCCTTCCCGAGCTCCAAGTTGGCACAGGTAAGCATGCCACAGCCAGACATCCTTGAAGATATCTGAACCCATCCTTCACATCTACATTAATGAAAGTAGGGTCAATCTGGGGATGATGGTAGGTGGGAGGCAGAGGAGGAGAAGGAAAAAGGATCAAGATGTGACATGTATATGTACCAAGTGCCCACGATGAATGTATTCATTTAGTACTTCAAACATGTGCTAATAAAGTTAAAAAAAAAAAAAGAAATTAAGGCCAGAGATTCCTGATCTTCTGTTCCACCAGCCCCATGTCCAGACCTTCTCCTGGCCCCGGAGGCCTCCCTGACAACACTGGTATCTGAATGCTCTGTTTGCTTGTTCCTCTATTTTTATTCTCTAGGGAAAAAATAATATAGGAAAGTGTCCCAAAGTCTCAACCTTTAGAATCATGAAATCCTAACATTTGCTATATTTGCCAGAAATACATGATCAAGAGTTTTGAGTCCCATCTAGGGAGCTATTTCAGTCATATATTTAAACTCTCTCCATACCACTCCCTAGTCGCCTTACCGAAGTGGTTACTACTGTGACATCATTACATATCTTTCTAATTAATCTAATGTACATATATGCATATCCTTAAATTACTTTCTTCTTCAGTGCTGGGGATTGAACCGAGGGCTTTCACACAGACTTCTTCTTCTTCTTCTTTTTTTTTTTTTTTTTGCAGCACAGGGGATTGAACTCACAGCCTCACGCCTGCCAGACAGGTGCTTAAGCCACTAAGCCAAACTCTTGGCCCTAGCTTTTTGAGACAGGGTCATACTATGTAGCTCAGGCTTGCCTTGCACTCACGTTGTAGCCCAAGCCGTCCTTGAACTCACTCCTCCTACCTCAGCCTCCCGAGTGCTGGGATTAAAGGCATGCACCACCACGCCCGGCTCTTCACACAGACTTCTATCTCCAGCCAGTTTTTTAGTCTCTATTTTGAGACAGGGTCTCACTAAATTGTTAACTTGCCCAGGATGGTTTCGAGCTTGTGATCCTCCT
Organism: Dasyprocta punctata; assembly: GCA_004363535.1. Taxonomy (NCBI): domain Eukaryota; kingdom Metazoa; phylum Chordata; class Mammalia; order Rodentia; family Dasyproctidae; genus Dasyprocta; species Dasyprocta punctata. The sequence goes on from RJWM01015119.1 coordinate 28,970, forward strand.
TCCTTAATCTCCCAGAGTGCTAGGATTACAGGTGTGTGCCACCACACCCAGCTAAATTACCCATTTTTTATGGCTACACGTATATGTTGAAATCTACACACAGCCCTTCTGCTGTTTTGCATCACTGAGGTGCTTTTGTGCTCTATTTTCATCCACACCTATAAATTCATGTGAGTCAAATGACATACTATGAGGGGTATATGATTTTGTTTCCCTGCTCCCCTTTTGATGGGCATTTATGTTGTTTCTAATTTTCATCATCACTAACCATGAAGCCAGACAACATCCTGCATCTCTCCTGGGATGCATTCATGACGTTTGTCTAGACTTTCATTTATTCCCTACAGGTGTCACAGGACACAATGGGACTGAGACCTTCCTGGGTCCCTAGGGATCAGGGTGAAGGGGCCTGCCACAGCCCCCAGCCAATGCCTCGGGGCATTTTTCCTGCACTGTGCAGTGGTATCTTTCCCTCAGATCCCCAAGGAGGCTGGCATGGGCTGGGCACACAATCGCCCTCCAGCTGTCCATGTCCCCACAGGGAAGCCCCAGGGAGCCCCAGCCCACGGCCTGCTCATCTCAGGCCCATTAAACCTCTCACTTTGTATTTCCTAATTCCTTTAAGAAATCCCAAACCTGTCTCCTTGGATAGAAATAAAATAAACGTAATATCTATTGCTATCGCTTAAACACAAATTATAGTATTTTTTATTAAATACTCTGTTGTCAAATGCTTGACATTCCTCATAATAGATAAAAAGCAACTAAAACTAGTTATTTTCTGTTACCTTAGAGGCTTGCAACGTAGTTTGTATTGTATTTACTTGTTATGTTCTGCTTGTCGCATTTCATTATAAGCACGTGAATTATTTTCCCTATTAAATTAAAAGGCAATCTCCCCTCCCCCGGCTACCCTTGAGCTTTTATAAGGTGAAGGTCTAGAGATAGGGATGGCAGAGAAGCCATCTGGTGATCCAAGTTACACACCCTCTCCCCTGTCACCAGTTCGGCTGAGGCCTAGGCCAGCCCAGCCCCCAAACTAGAAGCTGGGGTGCATCAACCCTTCTCCAGAAAGGCTATTAGAGTCACCTGCCACAGCTTTTCTCTCAGCATTCTCTCTTGTCATCTTCACAGCAGTCCTCAGAGGAAGTAGGTTGGGTCTACTGTGCCCATTTTACAGATGAGAAGTGAACCCTGAAAGAAGAAATTCTCAGGTTCTGGTCTTGCACCACCACCATCAACATCACTCTCATGATAATTGGAGGCTGCTGTGAACCTGCTCTTGGCTCATTTACCAAAGTCTTAGTTGATCCTAACAATTGCTGAGGTAGTAGTATTGTAATCATTCTTTTCATTTTTATGGGATTGCACTTCAAGTGGATGAAGAACTTGTCTTTAGTTAGTAGCCAGTCAAGGGTTTGGCCTGGGTCTATCTGACTTCAGAGCTCTGTTCAGAACCAGAGAGGGATAGATTTTTAACCCTGGGGGCACAATCTTCTCTGGGAATTTGATGAGATCTGTGGCCTCCTTCCAAGAGACTACACATTTCCCATAGAAGCAGTACTTTGTCTGCCATTATATGGCCTGGCCAGAATGTCTGTAGCCTGCTAGGGACCAGAACAGTCCCTGTGTCCCAAATTAGAGACCTCTCGCATGGGAGTCTGGAATTAGCTCCTTATATAGTTTAGCCAGCTTCAGATCATTGGAGTCTGACCAAAGGCTGCATCTCCTGTCTGCCTCTTTCCATCCTGAGTACTTTTGGCAGAACCAGATATGGGTCCACATGAGAGTGAAGTTTCTTGCAGTGCTGAACCAAGACCTGATTTTCTGCAAGTCCTTGAGGGTTTGGAAGATAATGAGCCTGTGCTCAGCCCTCCAACATGATATCCCAGTGCTCTCAGCTGCTTCCCTCCCTCCTGCCATGGCATTTCTTTGGAAGAAAAGGTACAGTAATTCCTCAGTACACACGGTTAATAGGTTCCAGGAGTATGGAAAACAAGGAGTACCAAACACAATGTTTCAGGTGGAAAAGGTTTGTGCAAAAAGTGCCTAACAAATGACGTGTACACATCAAAATGCCTCAAGTACCAAATTCCCTGAGTTTCAAAGGGAAACCTGGGTATGGCTGACTATAATGATTTTAGTTCATCTGCAAGGTCTGAAGGTTGTCTTACCAAGAGATCAGACAGGCTTTGTGCTGGGCAGAAAATCAGAAAACCTCAGTTTGCTCATCTGTGTAATGAAAGAACTCTTCCTAGATGCCACTGCAGAAATAGAAGAGTTGTGCCTCCTTTACATCTAAGGGCCTCCTGTGATTCCGTTTCTCTTCTCCCTATTCATTCAGCCTGTGGGCCCCTGGTTTGACCTGTTCTTGTGGTTTAATCTCGCAGAGAACATTCTCAGGATTCCTGGTATCTTGATGTGTCTTTCAGCACCAGCCACTCCATCATTTGAAGCTTTGTAGTAACATAGCACCTCTCATGTGAGGCTGACTTCCCAGAGCTGTGCTGATAACGCTCAGCGGTGCAGGGAGAAAGAGAGCTGATAAGACCACATGCGCATCAGAAAATTATGCCTCCTCAATGCAACAGCTACCTCGCTCTGGAGCCAAATCAAAGCACCAGAAACAGGTCTACAGGTACTTACAGAGGGGGATGATAAAAGAAAAACTACCTTGAATTTTTTTAGATGAAAAAAGGTCGTGAGGCTGAACAAGACAAATGTGGTCTTCGTGTATGGACTTTGCCAGGGCCCCGAAATTGGCACCTAAGCCACTGGGTTGGAAGCGTTTTTTTTTCCACTGACCGATGGACATAAATGAGAGAAAGGTTGTGCATGGAAAGAGACGGCGCCTTCTCTCTCCTAGCTGACTGGCAAGGGCTCTCTAAGGTGAAAGCATTACAGAACCCCAGGGGGTTGAAGAGGCAGAAGCCCCCCACCCTGGAGGCAGCCTTCTCTTCCCAAGGCCATCACAGTAGCACCGTGCTCCCCTGGGACATGGCACTCACTTGCAGAACATCTTGATGCAGATGGAGGGTGCTATATGAATCAATAAATCATAGGTCTGTTGGACAGCACTTAGATAGGTAAATGCATGTATGTTATTCACTCAGCGAACCTTCCTAAAAAAGATAATACACTCAATATCTCACCGTGCTGACATATTTCAACTCAATTGATAATGGGTCAGGATTGAGCAAAGCTTGGAGAGTGAATTACCTTTTAGCCATCCCTTCAAGTTTAGGGTTGCAGTCACCAACAAAATCAATGTCGAAGGATTCTTGTTGTCTCAGGCAATACCTACAGTGACTCTTAATGAAATAAACCATTGAAGCCTTTTAATCAGACCACCTGCCTAAAAGGAGGAAGCCATCCAGGAGGAGACTGGGACTCTAGGGATCTATTTTCCCCTCACCAGTCAACGCATGAGTGATTCTTTAATTGTAGTAATGATGCGCTTACCCTGGACCCAGACACTGGGGCAGCAGGAGGCAGCAATCCTCTGGGGCAGAGGGTTGGCGTGACCTCAGCTGGGGCTACACAGGTCTCCGAGCAGGGCTGCATCATCAGGGGCCATACGGGTGCCTCCAGGTTAGGAGCCTGTCTCACTCCCAGGCATGTGATAAATCTCTATTGAAAGAAAACCCAGCAATAAATGAGGCCCAGCTCCATATCTGAATTCCAGGGTCAGCATTGCAAAAATAGGAGCTGGCTGCACATGTGACCACTAATAAGCTTCTGCCCCCCTGCCTCCTGCTCTTCCCTCCTCCCCTACCTGCATCCCTCTGGAAAACTGACTAGTACCACTTAAATATATCCGGCTATCAGGAAGCTCACCGAAGTTTGGAAATGTTGAAATTGAGCTAGAAGTTCTCTGCAAGGTGCTCTTTTTTGGTTTACTTAGGCACTCTGGGACACATTTGCAGTTGCATCTCCTTTGGGGGCCATCCCTGATTTTCTTTGGAAATCCATCCTTTCCTCACCCCTGTGTCTGAGTGTTCCCCTCCCTCAGCTCTGCAGTGGGCACAAGATCCAAGTATCAGAACTATTCCGCACAGCCCATTCCCTAATCAAGCTCAACCTATCAACCAGTGACATTCAGAACCCTTGACTAAGCAAGAAAGGCTGATTTGCCCTTCACAATGGAATGTGGACCTATAGGATGTGTTTCTGGTCTTCCATCAGCAGAGGAAGTGATCCTCTGACAATGAACTGCACCAAGGAAGATGGACCAGGAGGCTGAGGCAGTGATCCTAAGCTCCATGGTCGCTAGCAGAAGTTTTGTGTCTACCGCCCTTAAGCAAGACCTTTCTGGATTCTTATTCGTAAGCCAAAAAGTTCTCCATTCACTATGGCCTCTTAGTTAGGTTCTGTTTTCCTTCCTTCCTTGGTTCCTTCCTTTCTTCCATCCTTCCTTCTTTCTTTCTTTCCTTCCTTCCTTCCTCTCTTCATTCATTTCTTCCTTCCCCCTTCCCCCCTTTCTCTTTCCCTGCATCCCTCCTTCTCTTCCTTCCTCCCTCTCTCTGTCTCTTCATTCCTTCCTTCCTTCTTTTCTCCTTTCTTCTTTTCTTCCCTCCTGCCTTCCTACTTCCCCATCTTCCTGCCTCCTTCTCTCCATCCTTTCCTTCCTTGTCACTATGAACCAGACTGTCCTTTATGGATTTCCCCACCTAAAATGAAAAAGCAACACATGAACACTGGGAGATAAAGCTTCTATCTATCTGAGAAGGAAGCCTTTCTCTCAGAAACCCATTGGGCAAGGGCCTCAAACGGTCATGGCATCCATTCATGAGGCTGCGCATTTTTAAATACTTAAAAAAGAAAAAAAGAAAAAAAAAACATTTTGCAAAGAGTCTTTAAACAATCCCTAGGCAAGAGTGAAGAACAAAGACAGGAGAGAAACTGCCCTTGTTGGAAATCAGAGTAAAAAAAACAACCATGGCTTGTAGCCCATTCTCAGAGACATGTAAATCTCAAGCATCATTTTCACATGGATCATAACGGTGGTGCCAGGGAAGGCCTTCTGCTAAGGATAACTGTGCAGAAGTCCCAAGGTGCCTAGAATGGCCAAGATGAGCCTACCAGCATCCAACTCCTCTTAACTCTTCCCACAAGAGACCTTTCGGGTCTCTAGAGTAGATTTGTTCTTATTTGGGATAATTGGATCCATGGAGATGACATCAAAGGGAGCTGGAACCAGGCAAAGCAAAATGTTGGAAAAAAGCTAAGATCAAGCCAATATAATGTTCAGATTTTCCTTTCCCTTGGGTCGATGAGAAGCCTGCCTCAACTATCTAAACACCCAGACCCCACGAGCTCTGGCCCTTTCTTTAGGGACCAACCAGAGTCATTTAGTGCAGTGGAGGCACAGTTACGGACCACATGCTCTCCGCAAAATCTCCGAGCAGGATGCTGGTGGGGCACCCACCGGCCTTTGTCTACCACAGTGATGAATCGTTGTTGACATGACTAAACAAAGGTATTATTAGTAGATTACATCTGAGAGGCTGAGCTCTTGCAGAAACAGGGCAACAAGAGCCCTGGGCCTCGCTCGACTCCCAATTACTCCACAAAAGCCTAAACCACCAGGTCAGGGATAAAAGTGAATAAATGTTTCTAAATTCTTATCTTAAACACACTTAAGCTTAAAGCTATTTAACTGGGGCTTTAAAAGCATGTGAGCTTCGTGGAGCCCAGCTACCTGCCTCATTCTCTTGCTCTTATTTTTGCTTTTATCCTTTTAGTCTTGAAGAAGCCTAATTAGAAGCTTGAACAGGGCTCTCTCTCCCTGCCCTTAAATCAGTAATTGGCTTCAGTGCAGAGACTGTCAGGAAATTAACACATCACAACATGACAGCTGTTAATTTTTTCTCCTTATTTGTCATATGAATCACCGCTGATTTGCCGGAGTGCATAACAAATTAGTGGGCTGTAATCAGCGGCCTCTCTTCTGTGAGCTGCACCTTCTCCCTCTCTCTCTCTCTCTCTCTCTCTCTCTCTCTCTCTCTCTCGCATTCTCTCTTTCTCCCCCCTCTCTTTCTCTCCTCTCTCCCTCTAAAGTCCATTACTTCACTGCTTCTGTACAGATGACTGTTCCTAGGTGTGTCATTGTCAATAAATCAGAATAAGCAAATGCTAAAAGCGCAAGAAGCTCTTTAAACTTTGATGAAGGCTTTTAGTTACATTTTTAAACTTACACTTATAACTGGAATCTTTTTTTTTTTTAATTGTCACTCCCTGGTAGTGATAGACTGTCAGATTTCCAGTCATTTCCTCATCCGACGTGCCAGGGAAGGTGGAACTCCAAGTGTCATTTGCACAAGTTTTGGCTGAGAGGAGGTGGAGGAGGTGTTAAGGACAGCAAGGGGAGGGGTGGGGACTACAGATTCCAACCCAGCCAAGGTAAAGGTCTTCCCTTTCTGAGTGACTAAGGGAAGAGGGGCAAATGAGGGGAATGGGAAGGGAACAGGCAGGGCAGAGGAAAGGGACATGGATTCTGGGATCTCACTGTTCCCCAGCCATCTAATCTCACTCACAGTTCACTGTGTATGGATCATTGATAAAGGGTTTGAGGCTTTGTCTGAATGACTTTGCATTGGCAGCTAGGACCAAGGAGGTCATGAATTCTGGGACTTTATTTCCATCTAAGCCAAATAGGAGTACCACTGGTGGGTTTTAAACTCGATACTTATGGCCTCTCGGAAGAGAGATAGTATAGGGGATGGAAGAAAAGGAATGTGTCACAAGATGGGTTTCAGTTTCAGGCTCTAAGAGTCAGCAAACAAGTCGATGTTCTCTGCATTTATATTGGGAATGCAGCAGAGAGAAAGAATTTTTTCCTTCCTAACCAGGGTCTTTCTAGCCTGACAAATCCTTGTGTTTTCAGTATGAGTTCAGCAAGGAGTAGGTGACATCTTCACTTGGAAACACAGCTTCTCAGAGTTCTGACAGCATGTTCTCTTGGATATTATAACTGATACTAAATTTAAGGGTGAGAGGATTTGAGAGACAAATTTCTTCTTTCTGTTTTTTTATTCATTCATTCATCCAAGCATCCATTCATTCATCCACCCAGACACAATCTGTCCATTTATCCATTCATCCATTCATCCATTCATCCATCCTTCCATCCTTCCATCGATTCAGTCACCCAGCCATCATCATTGTGCTTTACATGAGCTGTAGGGTTTGAGTGCAGCACATAAACAAGGGGAACAGAGAGAGGGAAGAGAATATGAGTGTTAGAGATCCTAATCGAGTTCATGATAGGACACAGAAGAAATCACAGTTAACAAATTCATTAGAATTAGCCCTCTCTTCCTACACAGAATGACCCCTTGGGGTAATGTGGAGAAGTGGAAAGGTCCTCCTCCCTCAGTCAAAACCATCAACAGATGGCGTTATTTGGTCCTTCATGTTGATCTTAAGGCATGCTTTTCCCAAAACGACTTTGGTAGCTTTCTTGTGCTGAATTCTTATTCAGCCTCTTGAAAACTGAGTTTATCACTTGGTCAAGTTTATCCTGCACATTCTCAGGGCTATTATGTCCTAGACACTGGTTTATGAATGAAAAATTCAATAAACTAGTGTCTGTCTCCTTAAAAAAATGCACTTCTTAGAAAAATTATGTTAATTTAGAGAAAGAGAGAGAGAGAGAGAGAGAACACTTAGTGCATAAAGGAGTGCAGACCCTGGTGGCTATTCTTCTACACTTTCTCTTTCCTGAGCACTGAGATGCCCATCTTCAGAGGTACAAATCTGTCATTCTGACATTGATCATTAGAAAAGGTAGAATAATGAACTCTTGCTCATGTGAAGCCACTGAAATCTTGTGGAAATAAAGTAATCAGTTTTTTTCTTTTCACTTGTGACAATTCATATGTATTCAATATGTTTAAATACAGTTAAATATGCTAAATTTTATATAAATGTCTGCAGAGAAAGTTTCCCCCTAATGTCATTTTTGTAATCTCAAGAAAGGACTTTTGAGCAAAATACCAATTTTACAATTACTCTGTTGAATCCTAATTTAAGAAAAATATAATTTATCCATTTTATGATGTGGAACAAGTCTTCTGGTAGAGACTTAACTTGACAGTAGTGCAGTATGAGCTATCCAGAAACAGCAGTTGGGGAAGTTTTGAAATTTCACGACTAACCAAGGTTCACCAGAGGCATGTAGCACCTGGTGGGTCCAGGTGGACCTCCATGGAATGGCCCATGTTTGGTCAGATGCTGGTGGAGACAGTGGAATCTGATTCATGAAGTGCTTACAACACTCAGTGACCAACACTTAGCAAGAAGATCACAGGCCAATGAATCTCGCATCCTCTTGGTTGGTTCTTCAGGGCAAGTTCTCTCTACTCACACTCACTGAACTCTTGGGAGCATGTGCTGATCTCCCCTTACCCCACTCCTGCTGTCCTTCCCTATAATCATGTAGCCTCTAGATTTTCCCTCTCTCATGCTTGGCTGTTCCTCCTTTCCCATGACTGCTTCACTTGTGTGCCTCTCTCTTCCAACATGGTATCTAGAAGCCTTGTTCTTTGATCATCATGGAAGCCATGGTTTTGGTGATGCGCTTCAAGAACAGGCGTTCCCTGTGGTGCTCCATAGTGCCATATCAGCACCAGGAGTTGATGTCTTCTTTGCCACTCAAAATCTTTTAGAAGCCATTTCTCTCCTGTACTTTTGGGATAACCAAGACCTAGTTGTGCTTCCATCTCCCTCTTGAGATCCACAGCATTTATCAATCTTCCAGGCTCTTGTGTCATTCATAAAATCACAGAAGACCTGGGTCATGGTCTTCCCCGTATCCTGTAACACAAAGTTGTCATTATCCAGAGCGTCGTCGAGCCTAACACTGATGATCTATCACTTATCACTGATGCCTCCCAGGGGACTAATGTAGTCATCAACCTGAACTTCACCCTGCTACTTTAACTGTAGGTGCCTCGTGCCCCAGTTGAACCCACCAATCTACAACTCTCTCGATGTCTTCCCTCTGCTCTTTCCTTTCAAAAAGTATATTAAATACCTTCTAAATTATAGCATTAGTAAACAAATATGTTCCTGACAGTTCTGAGGCTCTTTGTCCTTGCAAACAGCTGAATTTCTGACAGAACTGTCTTCCCTTGGTGTTGCCATCTCCTACCACACCATTCACTCTTTAAATCCCCACATTTTGGCTTCCTTTATCTCAGGGCAAACACTCTCAGCAGGGATATCAGTTTCCATTCAGACAAAGGATGCTGTTGAATTCTTAGCTAACATGAATTTTTTCTATAAGTAAAAGAACACGAGTACTTTTTAGAATTTTGACTTACAAGGCACCACATCCCCGTGTGTGTGTGTGTGTGTGTGTGTGTGTGTGTGTGCACTGCACGCACAAGCATGCACACGTGTGATTCCTTTATGGCCATTTCTACTTTGGGTCCTTCACAGACTTCCCATCATCTTTCTCTTCATAAATATGTAATACCATTGCAATTTCATTATTTTCTCTTTTCACTTTATCCCCTCTCTCTAGGAAACCTTAACTTGTTGTTTGGTTTTGAATATGACTTCCAATCTAACCATTTTGACAGCCACCTCAAGATTGTGGTATATTTCCCTATTTTTATTTACCTTGGGTTCTTCACTTAGAGATCAATGACAAGGGGTCATCCTGGATTCCTTATTCTCTAGCACAGTCACTGTCTAATCAATCACCAGATATATTGCTTTCCACACATATCCATTCTTACCATTTTTTCTGCCATGACCCAACTTCTAGCCCTTTCTCTCACTTGATTAATACAAAAGCTATCATCTTACCAACCTACAGTGCATGTAACATCTCCCATACTGCAGCCAGAATCCTCTCTCTCAATGCAAGTTTAGTTTTGTAGTTTGTGTGCTTAGACACTGCTGCAGAATCTCTTCATCCTTGACACGCCTTTCAAGAACTTTCATTATAGGACTCAACTTCCTCCCTGAAGGCTGGTCATCATTTTCTATCCACACAATACGTTATGCTGCAGAAACCCAAATTTACTCAGTTCCCTGAAAGTACTAATTTTTCTGTATGTGTGAACCTTTGCCCATGGTGTTGTCTATGCCTATGACACCTTTGTTTATCACTGACTCCTTGTGCTTTAAGTTCCAGTGTTGCTTCCTGCATTTGCCTCTTCCTAATGTCTGCCCCACCTCCCAAACTCATGACCCAGACTAAGGCCTAGAGTCCTTTCCTGTGATATTACAGCAGTCAGATGTAGCAGCTCACATTACACGTGGCTCGGTTTACATGTCTGTTGTCACACCAGACCCCACCCAGGTACAGCACACTGTTTGGGGGCAGGAACTCTGTTCTATCCATTGCTAGAACCTTACTGTCAAGCACCATGACTTGTGCAAGCAAAGTGCATGGACAGGTCAGTTAGGTTGGCCAAATGCTTTAAGAATCAGCAGCTACTGTGGCAGATGTGAATGAACTTTTCAGTTTTTCACCTAAAAATCAATCTACGTCTTAAGCTGCATACTTTGGAATGAAGTGTATTACCTGAACATCTTTCAGTTTTTATCAAATTTTTTAAGACAGGTAAATAAAAGTACCTCTATATGCCCCAATAGAACTTCTAAGTAAGTAGGATTATTTCTCTCTGCATGAAGCTGGACTCGCTGGTGATTTGAATCTTCAGGCAGATATTTGGCCCTGCCATAGACCCAGCCGAGTTTGTCCCAGGGCTGCTAGCCTCCTATACATTTCAGAACTCACTCTGGTCTCCAGGAGAAGGCCTCTTATCCAGGATTCCTTTAAGTCCCGCTGTTTCTGAGAACTCTGGAGTCCCTCAAGTGAAAAACTGAAAAATGATTTCCAGACTGGAGCACAGTGAACTGAGGGAAGGAGAGAGAGAAAACTGGTCACTGGACAGCATCAAGTCTTCTGTGCTAACAAAGGCACACAAAAGTCAAACAAGGTAAATATGCTCATTAGTCGGGCACCCACCAGACCAACTACTTTTCTGACTCTCCCAAATCACGATGAGAGTCGCTCGCCAGGACCCCATCCTTCTCTGCTTTCCCCAAGTGCCTGGCACATACGGTAATTGACAAAAGAGGTGATAGCACAGACCAGCCTGACTCAGCCCCTAAACTCTTCAGAAAAGCCGGACTGTGGAAGGAAATCCAGCAAGAGTCATGCAAAAGTTCCCTGCTTAACTACTTTAGTTTTCTTTTTGTCTACTTTTTTGTTTTTATTTTAAAAAAGCAAAACAGAAAAAAAAAGATAGAAGTAATACAGAATTAAAAAAAAACAGTTAAGAATCAATACTAGTCAATATATTGCATATTGTTATCTTAAAAGTAGTTGTTCATGTTATGAAATCTAGGCATAAGAAATGATCAGACAATCTAACAATGACAACACAAACTAGATAACTATATTACTAATTCTCTGTTAATTCATCAGTTTTCTTTTTGGAAGAATGGGACATTTTCTTTTGTATGTTTACCCAAATGGGTCTTCAACAGGGGTCAGGGCAGATCTGTGTCAGTGGGAAAGGGCAGCATTCTTGGAAGAGGTGCATTCAGGGTCTATTATCTCTTTATAATTAAAAACAAACTCTTGTTTTCCTATTAAACTTGAGAGAAAGTTAAGTCCAATTAAAGCACCTGGCTGCCTTGGGGAGCACAAAGCTGGAGTCCTCGTTAGCTCCTGCAGTGGCTCTTGGGGTTAAGGAAGGAAGGGCAGAGAGATTTTACTTTATTTGTTGACTGATTTTTATGTCTCATTCCACCGGGATGCAGGGGTAGGGACCTACACATTTTGTTCATGCTTGCAATTCCCAATACCTAGAATTGCACCTGGCACATATAGTAGAACTGTTGAATGAACTTATGAATAAAAGAGAAAATGAGTGACGAATGAAAGAGCACAAGCATCCTTATGTCCCCAGTGTGTGGCAATGAATACAGCCACATGGTTTGCTGTACATTGTTTATCAAAGCAAAAAGTAAATCAAAAGGAAAAGTTCTGAAAAGATTATAGTTTCGGTCATGTTTCCAGCTGAGATTCAAGTCCAAGAAGAGAGGGAGATTTGTTTGCTGTCTCTGACTGGTGTGCTGGAAATCTCTGGCCAATGTGGAGATCACTGAGCCCCAGCTAAAGGACCCATTTAGTGCCTCAGGAGGGCCACACCTTGTAGCCACAGGGGTGACCTGTTCAGAGTCTAAGTCCTAAGATTAGACCTTCAGCACCTCCCAGCAGAAAGATAGAGACCATTCCTCTTAATAGTCCTGGTACTGGTTGTTCCTTCTATTTTCAGCGCTTACCAACAAGAGCTTACTTGCTTGCACATGTTTTTATTGTGGACAAGAAGAAGCCCAGACAAGTGTCACATGGAAGGCCAAGTTACATACACAGGAAGTGCCACTGAGGCCCCAGCAAACTGTCCTTGACTTGCAGCACCTGGAGAAGTCCCAGAGCTATGACAACTCAAGAAGATAGTCAACCCATAGGACAGTCACATCGCTCTTCAGGCCTATACCAAATGTACTCTCTCCTAGAGGCCTTTGCTGCTTCTACTTTTGGAGTAAAGCACTCCCCTGGGCTTTCAGACACTTTTTAGCACCATTGCCCGCCATAGCACCTTCATCTACCACTGTATAGGACAGTGTGTACTTCAACTAAAGGCAATGTTTTCTCTCTCCTTTGAGCTTCCTGTGGCCTACACAGTGCCCAGTTTCAAAACAAATGGACAAGGGCCTCTACATCTTTAAGATCAGGGAATTCAAAAGTAACCAAAGATGTGTTCTGTGAGAGGTTCAGGGACCACAAAGGAAGGAGGTGAAGGCAAAGGAATAGGCCTGGACAAGATGGAAAGAGCTCCACAGATCTACTTCTGGGCCTTAGGGGCCACTGAATACTGACTCCTTTTGTCTGCCATGGCATCTTCTCTCCCTTTTTAGATTACATATTCCAAATTAGGTGAAAAAGAGCTACAGAAAAATTTAAACCTTTGCTATGCCTAAAGTGCTGCACACCTAGCAAAAGCCAAAGCTCTTTTGTCAACCACTTGTTAGACTCAGGACCACCAACCAGCCTTGGTCATCTGAAGCCAGGAGGGCAGACACCACCAAGAATGGTTTGCACCAGTTAGGTCACAGGATCCTAGCAGTGAGGGGTGGTGACAGGATGAGGCTGTGTGATCTGTCTTAGGGTTTTTCCTCACCTCTCTTCATTGCCCCATCTTCTTTCATTTTTGTAGACCACTTGCAGGGCAGTCAAGTTGGATTTCCTATAAAGTGGACTCTTATGAAAGAAATTAACATATAAAAGACTACTAATGAGTGCCTATGAGATCTCCAGCTAGTCAGGAAGGGAAAGGAAATAGGATTGGCAGAGGAGGAAGCCATGCAGAATGGGATGACCATTCAGAGCTGCTCAGTTCTGATTAGAGAATGGGGTCACCCTTCATACAGTCCTCCCCTTCCATCACCACTGGGCACAGATGCTTGGGACAGTGGTGGACTTTAGTGGGACTGTGGCCTTCAGACAAGGCATTTCTGTAAGAGGATGAAACAGAAGACAGTCTGCTGAGGGATAAGGCCTGTTCTCCTGAGTGAGGATCTTGGAAATTCACTGCAGCATCTACTACCTGGAGATTAAGAGAAAAGATATCAGAGTGAACATCAGCTAGGGAGCCAAAGGGACAGACCTGGATGCCAGTGTTCGGTCCCTGGGCTTTCCCTTCCCCCAGCACATGCCCTGTGTGGTGTTCATTAATACTAGCAACGAATATTTCTGAGGATAGGCAAGAATGTGGGACTTAATTTGTGAATTAAATGTGGCAGAAGTTACCTATCACTTCCAGATGCATGGACATTTCATGATTTGCTACCTGTCCTTCTTCATGTCTGGGGCCCAGAAAATCTCCTTATGGAGGACCATCTATCAATCTGAGACTGCTGATGAGCAGAATGAAACACAAATCCTACCCCCACCATTAACTTAAGATGTATCTGTAATTACAGGGAGAGATTATTTTAAGTTCTTAAATTTTAGGTCTGTTGGTTAATGAAGTACAACCATTCCTATCTTGACTGATACGTCATACCTCTGCTTAAAGCTCTTCAATGGTTTCCCTGACAACTATAACACAATGTCAAATCATTGTATCTTACAATATTTTAGATTATTTGATTTCTAACTGCTTTCAATCTATTATGGTTTGTGTCTGTATGTCCCCCCAAAGCCTCATGGGGGAGGGGCTTGTCAGAGGCAACTGAATCTAGAGTTTGTGATTGGTTCATTGTCAAGTGCTGGGATTGAAGAGTGTGAGTGCTACACCTGCCCTAGGGCAGGTAGCCTGCATACACTATGAGGGAAGCAAAGAGGCTTGCTCCTCCTTTTTCCCTCTTTGCTCTTGTTGGGTTTTGGTATCTTATGCTGCCATGAATATACCTGTCAGCCCTGCCACCCTACATTGGAGCCAGTGAAATAAACCTTGCCTTCCTTCATCTTGGGAACCAGGCATTTTGTCTCAGTCATGAAAGCAAAATAACTAAGACACAAGCTCAACTTTACCTGAGTCTGCCTTGTTCACTTTGGTCAAGACACAATGATCTTTCTGTTTCTCAAATGTGCCCAGTATACTACCACCCCAAAACTTTGGCACCTGCTGTGAACTCTTCCTGAAATAATTTCCTCCTTGATTCCCAACTCTGAGTTGATTCAGATGCACTCAGGTTCCACTTCCATGAGAGGTTCTTCCCTCACTATTCTCTCCAAAGTAGCCCAAGTCTTCTCTATCCTACTAACCTCTTCTACTTTCCCTTCTGAAGTCATGAGCCTTTCTGAAATGATGTAACATTTGATTTATCTTCTTCCTTAGAATGCAAAATGGGCTGTTATCTGATCCCAGCACCTAAAATAGACCTGCTATCTAGTAAGAATTCTGTAAGCATTCAATAGGTAAGTAAACAAGCATGCAAATCTGTGTGATTTGTTGCCTCAGGGACAAGATCCAAAAGAGAAACCCAAGGAAGGAATGATATTCATTTTTCCAAACAGACAACTCCTCCCCTAAACCCAGTGATGCTTGTTCCCCCCAGTCCCTGGCAGGGGACTCAATGCTCTGATTTGGAGCACTGACTATTTCCTCCAGATTCAGGCACCAGTCTCATTGTGATAAATGACCTGAGTGCCTTGTTGCATTTAATGACAAACCCAGATCCAAGTGGAACCACAGTCAGTTAGCCCTGGAGTATGACTTCCAGGAAGGCCACAAAACCTGGACAAGCCAACACCATTCCAGAAGCATTAGCTTGTAATCCCCAGGAAGTGCACACTGCTGATGAAGGAAGAGGATGTTCTCCCTGCCCACAAGCACTAATAGCCATGGTTAATCCTCATCCTGGTAGAAGTCTCTCTCTCTCTCACGTCTGGAGAAGTTTTCATCAACATCAATATGAGGGTTCCACTCAGAGAAGCCAGTTGCAGAGAAAGCATCTTCTCGACAGTCTTTGTGGAGTATGGAGAGCCTTCAAAGGGGCCAGAGCAGCTCCAAGCAGCTGCCCGGAACAACTCATCTGCTGTCCTGCATGTCCAAAGGGAGACAGTTGTTGAAGGAACTGAGATTTCATTGTGCTTTATTTTCAGTGGGGATGTAGGAGGCTGTGTCCCTGCCCACTAAGATGCCAAGCGCAGGGCTCCAGTGATTTTGAATCATGCCCACAGCCCAAGAACAAGCTGGGCTACCAGAGCTCTCCAAATGACTCTTCACTTGAGCTAGTCCTGCTGGCCCTACCCTCTTCTGTCTCCTGTTTGCTATCTTAAACCTTTGACTGAGAATATTTCACAGGTTTTACGACTCAACTTCTGCTATTTGCTCTTCTCCCTCTGTCTAGGTGGTGCTAGGTGAGTCTTTCTCCCTTTTTCCCAATTCACCATCTTTTTTCTCTTCTTTCTACTTCCCTTCCTTTTATCCCTCTTTCTTCTCTTCTTCCTCCTTTTTTTTTCTGAACTGGGATTGAACCCAGGGCCATTACATCCCTAGCACTTTTTGAATTTTATTTTGAGATAGGACCTCATTAAGTTGCTTAGGTTGGGCACAGGACTGTGATCCTTCTGCCTCATCCTCCCAGACTGCTAGGGTTACAGGTATGACTGCCACTTACTTATAAATTCTAGCCTAGGATTTTTCCTCTGATTCACTTCTGGAGTCTCAGAGCAGTGGCTCTCAAACAACAGTCCAAGGACCAGTATCCATTTATGGTAAAAAACAAGAAGAAACTCAAAGAACAAGTTTTTTAAATGAAGCTAAATATACTCACTTAAAAGATAGTGTATTATGTAATATGTTCTTTCTCCAATCCCCTGAGGTATTGGAGGTTGAACACAAGGTCTTGTCACTGAGCTACATCCCCAGCCCCTTTGTAAATTTTTATTTTGAGACAGAATCTCTCTAAATCACTAAATTGCCCATGTTGGATTTGAACTTGTGATTCTCCTGCCTCAGTTTTCCCAAATACTAGGATTTTAGGCATGTGTCATCACACCCAGGTTAAATCCTTCCTCTTTAAAATTGCTAGTCTTGGGTAGTTTGATGTAGTAAGAGAACACTGATTAACACAACGGGCAATGCTAGGTTTGCATCCCTGCATGCCAGTGTTTGAGTAGCCTTCCTGGTAGTCATGCCTCTTTGTATGTCTGGGGCGAGGTGTCCTCTGTGGGTGGCTGGGTTTCTCCAGTTCCATTCTCTATTGTCTGACACTCAACCTGCTTCACTTGTGAATCTTCCCCACAATTTCCAGAAGGCTCTTGGGGTTCTGCCCTCCTTCCAGTTGGTCCCATCACACTCCTTTGAGGAAGTAAAGCCCATCAACTCTGCACAGAACTGAAGGAAAACTATGAAGTCGAGAAGACCCAGTTCAGCAGGCTTGTGGGTTTTGCGAGCCTTGGTTTCCCTTCCCATGCAATGGGGATATGATCTTTGCCTCTGGAGTATGAAGAGATGAAAAGAAGCGGCACTTTTTTTTTTTTTAATGCCCTGAGCTCCTTGGAGAGAAGGTAACATAAAAATTCAAGGTGTTATTATTAGAGAGTCAGAAATTTTGTTCTATGCTAATTAAACTCACACCTTACCTCTTACACACAGGAAGAGGCGGCATGACAGGCTGACATGTTACAGAGCAGGAGAGTTCTGCACGCAAACATAAGACAGCCTGACTCTGCCACCTCGCCGGCCGTGATGTGTGTGTAAATCTGCCTTCCTGCCCGCTCCTACCTCTCTTCCAACCGGGGACTCCGACATTTGCGAGTGAGGCTGATGGAGCTCTGGCCCTGCAGAGCGCACTGACTGCTCTCCGTGCGTGTTAAGAAGTTGTCAGGCTGGGGTCAGGCAGGTGAAGATTTAGTAAGGCAGCCAACAAAGTTTCCCCCGCCACTGGGCTGCCACCACTTATGGAAACGCCTGCAGGATGCACACACGTGAGACAACAGATATTTCTTTGGCGATGGCTTTAGCACTGCTTTGGGGACATGGACGCGAAGTCTCCCTCCACCACCAGGAGGCTGCTGACAGCGCAGACTCCTCAGCCCTAGGCAGGGGCCCCAACAGGCAGAGTGGGCGCCACGGCTACTGAGCCTACGACCCTATGGTAAGGGACAATTGTGGGCAAAAACGCAGTTCTTTAAAATTCTCCTTTCTTTCCAGAGCCAAGAAGAGACTCTCCATGGAAGGTAATGGAGCTGTCATGGAGGAGAGAGAAGTGGAAATTCACGGTTCTCTTGTGAGGCAGAGACATCTGTGTTATTGCACCCTAAGCCAATAGTTTTTAAAACAAAGTCGTAAAACAAGCTATTGTGTGTAAGAGAGTTGGAAGCAAGGCAAAGATCGCCATCCCTCTGTGGGGGTTTCTGAAAGACTGAAAACTTAAAAAAAAAATAATAGAAGAGCAGGATGATGATGATGCAGGACTACAGGGCATCAGTCCCCTGGATGGGGTGGGAGCTGCTGGAGTTAGGAGCTCTGGGACTTGACCCCTACACTCCAGAAGGAAGGAGTCCCACTTGCATTACAAGGGAGGGATCAGCTCAGAGGGACAGGGATGGTGGTGAATGGAACCAAGGAAAAATCTTGAGCCTTCTTCAGTACAAGCCCAGGACACGGTCAGCACAGGCGCATGCCCAGAGCTGTGGTCACACACACACACACACACTCAGCTTTCACACTCATCCACCCACTTAACTTCCAGAACCACATGGCAGGCAGGCAGGTCAGGTAGAATCACTGTCCTACTTTCTCAGACAAGGAACAGCAGCACGGAGTGACCATGTCACTGGCCAGTGTCACAGAGCAGATCTCCGGATCTCAAATCTAGTGCCACTTTTAAAAATAGCACCTTCTTTCTCTGTCAAGATAGGTTCTGCTGCCCATTTCTGAAGCCCACTTTCCGCTCTCACCCTGGGACATGGTGGCAGGCATTATGCTGTTTGTACCAATCAGCAGAAAGTCACCTGAGAGGTGTTAGTGAACGTAGTCGTAGCATGCTAAAAGCTCATCTGTAGTTCATTGCTGACTGTTTCACACATGATTGGAATAGAAATACTTTAGCTAGTAGACCACTATCTAGATAATAAGTCCTTGTCCTCTTTATTTATTTTTATGGTACTGGGGATTGAACACAAGACCTTTATACTGAACTACATCCCCAGCCCTTTCTAAAAAAAATTATTTTGTGAGACAAGTTCTCACTAAGTCATTAAATTGCTCAGGCTGGGCTCAAACTCGCAGCTCTCCTGCTTCAGTCTCCTAGAGTGCTAGGATTATAGGCATGTACCGTCATGCCTGGCTTGTACTCTTTGTAGTCTAGCTCTGAGTCAGACTTTAGAGTGAGAAGGAGCCTTCATCCAGCTTCTCATCAGCATAAGGCTCTGACCCCAGACTCCCTGAAATGGAGCCATAAGAGTTCCATGCACTATAAGGTAAGGAGACAGTCCTACCCACAGGCTCCATGAAGAGAAATGGCCACCATTATGTATGCTATGTTCTGGTCACCACTCATGGGTCAGAATGACATCCCAGTGCAACAATCCACAGACAGCTCCCTGTCCTCTGATCCAACATCGAAAGATGAGCTGTGAGCCATTATCCTTCTTGGAACAGGATCTAAGATTGCCAGGGCCAGTTGGAAGGCCTGTTTTGGGTAGGTAGGTCTCATTAGAGCCAGAGTCACATGATGAGCTAAACACCAATGCAAGCTGGAGTTTTGTGACGAGGATACTTTGAGAAGGAAGAGAAGCTAGTTGCACAGAGGGCAGAATGCAGTAGACTGGTTCATTGTGACTGACTCATGCTAGCAGCAAAAATACAAGCCAGCAGGATTGGATAACCCCAACCCAGATCAGCATAACTAGAAGGCCCTGCATATGGCTGTCCAGGCTATGTGCTTCCCAGACTATGATGTGGCATTTCTGCTGGTGAAGGCATCATAGGAGAGTCTGAGTGGCTTCCAGGAACCTGAGCTGCTCACCGGAAGGTTATTCTTCACCTTAGCTCTATGTCTGATAAGGGTGTACTTCATTGGGTTGTCTTTAGGGTAGGTGTCAGCCTCTTTAAGGTGTCAATGTACTCCATCCATGAAATGGGACATCAGTGCTGGTCTTCCCACCTTAATGTGGTCAGGCAGAAAAGAGGGTATTGTAAT